>JAGKTI010030729.1:0-12314 GCA_018397915.1 Birgus latro
TGCCCGGAAATTGGGTTTGTCCGGGAATTGGTCCAAAGCCTCCTGGACAGGTACTTACAGACCCTGACCCTGCCTAACTCAGAAAACCAGCTACATAACTCCATACTGGACATGCATAGCACCTATTTAAGACCCTTTTCACACAAATAAGGGACAGAATGCATGAAGTAAATGAAAAGGAACCAGAGAATGAGGAATTAGATGTGAGTATGGAAAATATTTAGCAGTTTCCAGGGTACTGTAACTCCATACCAGACATGAACAGCACCTATTTAAGACCCTGTTCACATAAATAAGGGACAGAAAGCATGAAATAAATGAAAAGGAACCAGAGAATGGGGATTTAGAGGTGAGTATGGAAAATGTTTATCAGTATCGATGGTACTTACAACACGTCCATGGCTGTCGCAAAGAATAACCTGCCTCCTCTCAGACTCTGATAGGATGAGAGCCGTCGTATTAGGTGGCAAAAACAAGCACCTAATGCGGCCATTCTCAGCCACCAACTCCTTGTCAGACAGATGCGCAGGTTCATTGTCCAAGAGAAGGAGAGCCTTACCTGGTCGCGTGGGATTCCCAGTGTCTTCGTCTGATAATGGACGACCTCCTGGACAAAGTGCTGGTGAAATCAGTCTTTGAAGATCTTGGCTGTGAACCAAGCCTTCACAGAATGGTACCACACGACAGGAAGGACATCCATCACCTCACGAAGGCACCGAGGCTGCTTTGCACGGCCATCAACAATGGGCTTGAGCTGGTGCATGCCGTTAGCATTGGCGCAACGCAAATCAGATATTCATTGCTTCAAGAGCTTGCGGCCAGGTACACGCTTCTCCGTCTCCTCGGCTAGAATATTCGTAGGCAGCGAACGATAGAATAGACCAGTTTTGTCAGCGTTGTAAACTTGACCGAGAGTGGGGCCCTCCCTGTGGATCAAGCCCTTCACCTTCTGCCGAAACTCCGCTACTCCCTCCTTGTTGGTGTCCAGAGCTTCGCCATGAGCCTTACGGTTGGTAAGTCCATGTCGTAACTTGAAAGTGAAGAGCCAACCCTCGGATGCCTTAAAGTCTGGGATGTCATGTAACCTTGCGAACTTCTCAGCGGCAGCCTTCAACTCCGTAACACGCACCAGCACGCCAGCAGCACGTTGTTGTCAGTACCAAATCTGCATAGAGCAGTCGATTTCTGCAAACTGGGGAGTGTACATAACCTTCCTCTCCACGTTGCGTTTGTTCTTCGATGTGAAGTCAGCCGTATACTGGGTGAGCTTGTCCCGGGATTTCTTAATATCAAACAAGGTAGAGCAGGCCAGGTTGAATTCACGCAGGATGCCACTCGTTTCCTCTTCTCGGGCGGCGGGGCCATCATCACACACACGAGTAAGAGGTAGCAGAGGAAGAAAAGGGCCTGCAGCAGGTAGGGCACCACCAGAAAAGCGAGCAAGTGGGCAGGCATGGTGACGAGCGTGCACTCTCGACGATGGGTGAACGGAAATGGGGAGGAGGCAGCGTCGTCCTGGCGGACATCAGTGGAACAACGTACCAAGACACAGCTGGTCAGCGCCACGCGCCAGGTTCAAAATATGGTTGAAAAAATGTCGGATTTTTTTCTTTTTTTTCTTTTTTTCTCTTTTACATTTTTTGGTCATTTTTGGGTTTCGAAGGCCTGGGCCCAAAATATCCCGACACTGGGGTGTCCGGTTATTAAAGGGATTACTACCAAGGGTTCTGTAGCAGAGTTATCACGAGTTGATGACTCTCTTGCTCAGTTGTGTGTACAAGTATGATGATAAGATCTCTAGATCTGGGTAAGCGATAACTTCCGGATGCTTTTTCTGGGTGCACGTCATCTGTTGATTTTGTTAAGTGCTGTCTTCAAGTGACTACCAAATGGTTTCTTCTAGTCCAGGAAACCCTGAGAGAAAAAGAAATGGAAAAAAAAAATCTAACAGCAAAACACTGCAGGTCATGGTAAGCATATTTGGAGGGTCAAAGTCAGACATGGGATCAGTTACTGGGTTTCTGTTACAATTACTATTACTGTTACTTTCAGTTGTTCTTTATTATATGACTATTACTATTACTTTAATGGTTATCTGTTATATTACTATTACTAATATTTGGTCATCAGTTACTATTACTATTAATATTTTGCAGTAACGGTAGTTATTTAAATTGAAAATGGTTATCATTTTCATCATTGTTGGGAGGCTGTCCCACATGATGCACAAGTATGTCTCGATCAGTTGATGGCTAGTAGGCCACTCTCTCCATTCTGCACGGTCTCCTGTGGTGTACCTGCATCATGGAGAGCAGCCAAAAGATAACAAAGGTGTAAGGTGAGAAGGTTATTTTAAATGACAAAGAGTAATCAGTATTGATGTTTGTTTCAAGTAGATCACTACAATTTCAGGGACTGTATATAACCATTGGCCTGTGAGGTACTGTATTACATTATACTGAAAGCATAATTTGCCACATTTAACTTTTAAGTTTTTGGAATCACAAGTTCATATGTAACAAATTAAACTTCTGCTTAGTTCAAGATTTTTTTACATATAATGTTGCATTATTTAACATGACTGAAGGAAAAATTCCACACTACATATTTGTGGAAAAATATCGTACTGAGTAACTGACCAACAGGTAACTAAGGAAAAAGGTCTTTGTTGATCGTGAATTTACTATGGTAACCTGTTCAGTACTGATACTTGACACGTACAGTAACTGTTTCACACAATTAACCCTAAAACTAAATAAGTGTCTGTAATAGGAAAGTAATATACTCTTATCTAGAACTTTGCCTTGTATTACTATTACTATTACAGCCATGATTTTTAATCTATTACTATTACTCAGAAAACCTTGTAATAGTCTATTACTGTTACTATTACATATTACTATTACCCCATGTCTGGTCAAAATTCAACTTTTCTAGAAGGAAGAAGGATGACTGAAAAAGAAACTCCATATTTTTCTGTAACACACACAAAATATTACATAATAGTGTGGTATGTAAGCATAGTACAGTTTGGATTTGGAAAGAAAAAAAAACTTTGAGGGAAGGAGGATCAGTTTTCACTTGGATTGTAAATGTAAATATTGTACTATTAATACAGACCTATCACTGAGTGACTGAATTCTCATTACTTTATTAGTGTCAAAAGTGACATTTATTCCTTCTTGATAATACCCGGAACATTGGTACAAATGATGTGACAGCTAGTCTAAAGTAATGATGCTGGTGTTCATTGGCGGTTTTGGAGCAGGAAAAACTGAGTAAAATTATTAACTACTATTAACTACCAATCCACGTTAAAGACAATTTATTTATTTATTTGTTTATTTTATTTTTTATTTATTTTTTTTCCTTTTTCAGAGACAGGAGAGTGCTGGGGTCCACACAAAAGCTCACCGCGGTCCGGATTTGGACCACAGTCCGCCAGTTGAGTACCACTGCTGTCTTTCATATTTTTACCAATATTTTCTTATGCATTCACATCTGTACTGTACAAAGGAAATGGTATAATCAGTACAAGCTGTCTGCAGTATGTTGTTTCACTGACCAGGAACGTCTAACTTAGGAAATTAATTCGCACTCAATTTAAAGTAGACTCTTCCTTGCAAACTACTTTAAAATAATTTGTGGTTTACAACATGGAGTCCTTTCATGACTGACATATTATATTCTGTGGGTTTGTATGACTGCATATATTCTAATATGCTTCCCCTCAAAAAAAAAAAAAAAAAAATTCTCATTTAAATTTAGAGTAAAACATCTTTTTATATCATGTGTGTGCTGCAGTTTATTTTTAATATCGTGTAGTTAACATTGCAAAATCACTGTGGTCTGCCTGCCATACTGATGTCAGACTACTTACTATACTTACTACAACAAACAGAAGTATTCATCAAGATTGGCATCTTCCTCCTCAGTTATAATGTTCTCAAGGTAATAAGCTGTGCAAGTGGTTGGATAATCAACGATAACAGGTTATCAGTCTTTAAAGTATGAACATACAGAATCAGATGGGCTATTGAGGAATACTAATACAAACATGATGTTGATGTTGTAGATGTTGCGATGGTAGAGGTGCAGGGTCATAAAAATACCGTGAAGTGCTTTATTTTACAATTATACATCTTCCAGAGATGCTAATATTTTTGTCATCAGTGTGGTGTCATTTATATAGTGACAGTAGTTTTGAAGGATTATGACACAATTAAGAATATTAAGTGCATTCGTAATACGTGCTCTCTACGTGTCAACAAGTGGGTTGGTGGAGGGTTAGTGCCTCACCCTCTAAAACAAATAACTCAAAGTCAAATGGCCACCCTTTACGAGATTATGGCATCTGGCTGTAGATAGATAGATAGAGTGCATTTGTAAACAGCCTACCCCTGTCTCAAATTTGGTGTCTATATTCCAATAATATTTTTAGTGTGAGTGTGAGTGCACCAAGTTTAATAATAGCAAAGTGAGTATAGCAACCTCTGTGCAACACTCAGTTTGTATTAATCATCTCTGCATACACCTCGTCAACTCCAGCTGCTTTCCCATTTTTCAGCTGCTTCACAGCACTCTTCACCTGTCTGAGTGTCACGTCTCCTGGCACTGCATTCCTTCTCTGCGCACTCCCAAAACCAATCTTGTTTACAGCCACTCTGCTCTCTCTATTCCCATTCATCAAGCTTTCAAAATATTCTTTCCATCTGGTCCTTACTTCATCCCCATGGGTTAATAATCTACCACCTACATCCTTCACACCATTACTTTTCTTTCCGCTTTCACTTCTACATTTCTGCACTTCTTTTCAGAATAATTTCCTATTTGCAGAGTAGTTTGCGTTCATTTTTCTTCCTAGATCATGATTTACCTCCTTTTTCCTCTTCTCTAGTCTGTTTACATGCTTCATGCTCTCATTATGTTCAGTTCTTATTTCAACTGAACCCTTGTCCTGTAACCACTTTAGCCACTTCTTCCTCTTTTCCTCCACTGCTTTCTTAACCTCATCATCTCACCATGCCGTACCTTTCTTCTTTTTTGTTACTCTTGCCATGATGGTAATAATAATATTAATAATAATAATTGTAATGATGATAATGATGTTACAGTATTATGGTTTTTCTATGTCAGGTGTGGTGGGAGGGTCACTTTTCTGTGACTTTGAGGCTCAGGAAGTGTGTGGGTTCCATGCATCTTCATCTGGTAACACATCAACCTGGACCTGGGGCACCAGAGTTCCTCCATAGGACCACACACTTGGCACACTGTATGGTGAGTACACTATAGCCAGTTTGTTTTTTCATGTGATGGAAGTGGGTCTCACACACGCAACATGGTACACTGTATAGTGAATTTGCTACCTGTCTGGCATCTATACCACTCCACTTTACCTTGATATAAAATTTTCATCTCCCCATACTGACTGATGTGATGTAACAAAATTAACAGTGGAATATCATGTTATATTCTATACAGTATAACTTGACCTAAAATTGCCATCTCTCTGCTTTGAGTGTTGAGTGATAGCAATAGATTAACAAAGGAATATGGTGGTAGTCCTGAAAATTTGCTGTGGAAGGGGTGTAGAGCTTTAGAACTGTTGTCACTGAACTACAGGAAATAAGCTGAAAAATGATGGAAATCTCTCCCAAGTTAAGATGAACAGATTGTAGTCCGTTTATCTGTAAAGCATCTCTTAATATTTAATATAATATCTGGCATATCAGGCATTTTGTTAAGATGTACAGGGTGTCCTGCATGATTTTACAAAACTTAAGATTATTCTTAGGGTAAAATTTAGTAAAAAATGCTATGTCACCTGGCCCAGTTCTCATCCATTACAGAGCTACAGTTACTGATGACCTGATGTTTGAAAATGGTCTTCCTCATAAGTAGCCCATAAGGCCATTGGTAACTGTGGCTCTGTAATGACTGAGAATGGAACCCATATTGATACAGCATTTTTTACTGAAAATTACCCACAGAGTAACCTCCTGAGTTCTGAAAAATGTCACAGAATATCCTGTATATGGAAATTTACTTAACCTCTCCTGTGTGGTGATTTTTATTCTCTTCCTGCTGTCTTAAGATTATTTTATTTGGGCTAGGGAAGACTTTTTAAACTGGAGGAGTGAAATCTAATACGTATTCATCATAAGGCATGGGAATACTGATGCTTTTACTGTGGAAATAATATCCTTATGTAGTTAGTGCTAAATATAATATTGGAGGCATTGTTTTCATGTAGTGTAGGCGGCAGCTGTTTTGTGTCATCATGATATTAAATGTTTTATTAAGATACCAAATCCTGGTGGTTTAGTGGGTAATTACGGTGCTCCAATCTGATTGAGCCTGTGTTGGTTTATATCCAAGGGATGGTTGGAATTTATTGCTCACACAATGCCACTCAGGGTTGAGTGAGGCTGGTCACTCTCATCTTAAATTTCAGGACCAACTTGCCTGAGCTTCTATGCTCCTCTTGGGGCAATTGGATGATGGATGGAGGGATTATTATTGTTTTTATGATTATAAGACCATGATATTTTTGTGGCCCTGGGATATAGATACAGAGGCAGTGTGAGAGAGGAAAGGGAGGGGATGAATGTGTGAGTTGTAGGCCAGAATTCAAGGTGGCATACGAGGCTTTGTAGCATATATGGAAATACACACATGTTATGGCACTAAAGAGGGTAAACGAAACCCAGAAAATCCTCACAAGTGACATTTAACCCACCATCTTTGTTTTACAGGCAAAGTACAAACTAAAGGTGTTCCAAAACCTGTAAATCCTGCTGGTGGGTTTTTCTGAGGAGGACCAGTGTCAGATGAAAGACTTGGTGTGCCAGAGTGATGACATGTGGTAAGTTCATGATTACAAGCTCCTCTCATTTATATCTGGTGTACAGATAGACTGACTGACATAGATAAACATACATACCATACCCTTTTCTTTTTTCCTTGTGTTGTTCTTTGTCTCTGGCTTCCTTCATTCCATCCTCCTCTGTGCAGTAACTTAATCTGTGCTTAATCTGTTCTGGATGGCATTAGGTGTTGCATGATAATTTGGTGTTTTCCTTGAACGATATTTATTGTGCATTATTCTGTATTCTTGTATGATGATGCTTTGATGTGTATTTATGATTTTTCCATTTATTATTTCTTGCATTTTCAAGATTTTACCAACTTCTTCATAACATAATGGAATATTTTTTGTTCTCAGTTTCCATTTTGTGCATCCCATCCACTTCTTTGAAATAAAAGTAGATTTGGGTTAGGATGATGATGATGATGATGTGAAAGATGTAGGTAACTTTAATCATATTTTTCAGGTAACAGAAGACCAGTCCATCACAGAGAAGCAACCTGACTTTCCTCCAAAGGCTTATGTGGTCAAGGCAGAATGGTTGTGGCATCAGTCCAGATGGAAGATTGTCCCAACGAGAAGCTGCACCTCTTGGAAGATGCTGTAACTTTCCATGGATTTGAACTTTAACTCTTTCAGTGTTGTGGTGTCTGTTTTATATTTTATCCTGTTCAGTTGATTGTGTGATTAAAGATCTTGGCAGCTTAACAACAAAAGTCATTGCTGTACCTGTTCAGCTTAGTGACGCATGCTTGCTCTGAATTGGACTAAACTTGGTGGAGGAATTGAGGGTTAAAAAAGGATGAAATATTTAGAATAATCAGTCAGAGGTCACACTCACAGGGCAGGGGCTTGGTGATTGAAGGGTTTAGGTACTGTATTCTCCAAGTACTCCATGTCTTGGTGGTTTCATTGTTAAATTGCTGATGACTTAACTGTTTACTTAAAAGTTACTCATGGTTCATTATAAAGCTGCATTGAATATTTGAAATATTGGAAGGTTGGATAAAATGATTATGTCCATCACTTTCTTGTTATTTCTTCTTCCTTGCCTTCTGGACCCCACCTAACCCCACTTGAAGGTGGGGAAAAAGAGACAGAATGATGATGTTAATCCTGGTGGTGACGGTGGATAAAATTTTGCTGATACCAGTCTCTAATCTGCTGCCATTCCCAACAGAACCTGAGCATAATAGATGAGAAATGAACCCATGTTGATGCAGCAGTTTTTAACTCAAAATTGTCCCAAGAACAGCTTGCTGAAGTTTGTCACACATTTCATGCAGCACCCTGTATGGGAAATTTGGATAAAATGTTGGTGATATACAGTAATTCTCTATCTGTGTGCCATTCCCAACAGAACCTGAGCAATCTAATGAGTCCGTGCCAGATGTTCTCATCACCAAGCACTCCCGGCGGTTCCTCCCATAGTCACAGCTGCAAGAGCTTGAGGGAGACGGTGCAACGCCTGGCGTCACCAGCGCCCATTGCACCACCAGCAGGGTATGGTAGGTAATGTTAGACCACTCCTGCATCTACAGTACCATGTCATATGTTAGGTCACTCCACCATGCACTAAAGTAATGTTAGACTATTACCCCTATATAATTTACAGTATAATTATGAGAGAGGGACGTGTAAGTTGGGGGGGAGGGAAGCAAAATGGCAGGGGACAGGGCAACATGGAGACAATTTGTTTGTGGCCACCTCTTACGGGATTAAGGCATCTGGATATAGACAGACAGAGCCAACTGGTTATATATCAGTGCCCTAACAGGAGGGTGTGCCTCTTTAGCACAATACACAGTAGGCATAATAGATAACTAAGGAAGAGGTGATACAAAGCCTCTGAAACTTATGGGAATAACGGCTAAAATCCACAGCCTCACTCCCACAATAAGGCCATGACTGATGACACTGGAGCTGTACTGACCTTGGTGGGATTCTGCTGGGGGTGGAGCCGGTGACATCCAGGAAGGAGCCATCTGCTGAGATGCAGAGAAAGTCACCCATCAAGGATCTTCTCTCACTGTTGTCATTTATTCAGATATAAATGCCTCCATCTACTAACTGAAATTCCTACACTATATTTGGCAAACCCTTTATATCCTGCAGACAAGTACATACACACAAATATATAGCATGGGAAAAGTTAAACTTACATGAATGTTCATGAATGAAGTGCCTATTACTGTAGCAGCAAGGGTAAAAACACATTTAAAAGATAATGTATTGGTACATCTCAATACAGACCTTCAACATTAATATGCAGACCAGATACTGACACACACAAATATGTCAATAATTACTGTCAGACACTAACTGTTAGAACTTCTGGTCAAAGAAAAATTGCATTAACATTGCTATTACTCTTTGAACTGCACCATATGGTACTGAATACATATAAATTGGGCAAGCTCTTGTAATTATACGAGAATATATAACCCCTTCACTTCTCTGATGCATTTTGAATCTTCTTGCTCATATAACTTACCTTTTGTGGTGTATTAGCCAAAATACTGTAGATGTAGCAGTAGTCTAATTATACTTACTAAATATATGCAGGTGCAGTTTAATATAAGCCATGCTATATATATATGTGTGTATGCACTTGTCTTCAGGATATAAAGGGCTTGCCAAATGTAGTGTAGGGATTTCAGTTAGTAGAGGGAGGCATTTAGCCCTTATTCCCATAAGATTCAGAGGCTTTGTATCACCTCTTCCTTTGTTATTTATTATGCCTACTGTGTCTTGTGCTAAAGAGGCACACCTTCCTGTTAGGGCACTGATATATAACTAGTTGGCTCTGTTTATCTGTCTATCCATATCCAGATGCCTTAATCCCATAAGAGGTGGCCACAAACAAAATTGCCTCCATGTTGCCCTGTCTCCAGCCATTTTGCTTCCCTCACCCCAACATGTCCCTCTCTCGTAATTATGCTAGTTGGCTCTGCTGCCCAGTTATGCATTCACCCTTCAAATTCATCCCCATTGCAATAAAAGGGTTACTTCAGCTTGCATCCCACACAAGTATTTGATCAGGTAAATGATAAAATGTACCTCAGTGGCTGAACAGCAGTAGCTACAACTGTATATAATAAACCCTTTTCCCTATTGCTTCTAATCCCCTCCTTGTTGTATGTAGCAGTTGTGTGTATACAAAGGGTAGCAGAAAGAATAGGGAGGGGAGAGGGGAGGGAGGAGGAGGGAGAGGGGGGAGGGGAGGCAGGGGGTGGAGGGGAGGGAGGAGGAGGGAGAGGGTGGAGGGGAGGGAAGGGAGGGAGGACATAAAAGGGAAGGAAGGTGGGGTAATGGGGGGGGGGAGAGAGGAGGGTGAGGGGATGGAGGAAGCTGCTTTTCAGGGAAGAGCAAGAGGTGGGGGGAAGGAGATTGGCAAGAGGTGAAAAAACAAGGAGGGGAAAGGAAGGAAAGAAAAGGAGGGAAAGGAAGAAAGGAGAGAGAGTGGGGTGGAGGAGAGAAAGGAAGGAGGAAAAAGGGATGTGATGGGAGGGGTGGAGGGGGGTGAAAACTAGTGGGGGGATGGAGGGGGGAGGAAACAAGTGGAGGGAAAGAATTGGGGGGGGGGATGGAATTTGCTTGCTTTTGTTCACTGATCAGTCTGGGTTGAGCTGTGGCTGGTAAAGGATGGTTTGGTTTGTGATACGATTTTTTTCCATTTTTCTTCCCATTAATTTCTTTCATGATGATTTTTCTTTTAATGTGTATTTTAAACATTCCTGAGTATTTCTAAAGCTTACTTAGATAATTGAAATAATAAAAAAATAGGGTAACAGAGCTGTGTGTGGACATTGGGGTGGGGTGTGTGTAGAGTTTGGGTGTATGTGTGGATTTTAGGGGTGTATGTGTGGATTTTAGGGGTGTATATGTGTGGAAATTTGGCAGAAAAACAGCATGACATGGAGGTGAAGTAATTTGTGGGCACCCTTTCCAGCATCAAGACATTTAGCTGTACAGGACTACCACCACCACAGCTGCCAGAACTATCACTACTAGAGCAACCACAACCATCAGTTTGCTGTCTGTGGTACACTCTCACTGGAGGGGGCATTTAACTGGATACTAATTTGGTCAGTTTGCCATATCTGTATCTTTTATAGTTTTGTGCATGCTACTCCCATATGGCATTATATATCTTAAGAGGCCTTTCTAGAGGGGTTAGATATGCACAATAACTTTAACAAACTGAAGTGGTGATATCTAGGGCTGGTGCAGTATTATCAAAGCAGAGGAAGGGTGCCCATGTGTACAGTAGTTTGCTGCAAGGGTGTGGGAAGTAACGCCACCTTGGTCAGTGTTTGTGATAAATGAATGCATAAGAGATGTAATGTTGGATCAAACGAATCAAGTCACTCTGGCCCATAGCTCTTCCGGCCTTAGTCACTCTGGCCCTTAGTTTTACTAGGCCTAGTCATTGCGGCCTCCCACCCATAAATGAGGCTATTTTTTTTATTAGGTTTGACTCTCATCTTAAATGTCAGGGCCAACTTGCCAAGCCGCGGGCTTCTACGCTCCTCTTGGGGCACCATAGGATTGGATGATGGATGGTTAGGTTAGGTTAGGCTAGGTTCAGTTAGTTAATAATAATAATCAGGTTAGTTAAAAACAAGTAATAATACAGGCATACCCCTGTTTAGCGATGTCATTGGTTAGGTAAAACCCCATCGTTAGGTGGGGTATCGTATATCGGGGTACTTTTAACACGTAAGTTATATGGAGCATTTACCATTCATGGGTTTCCCCCCAAACCAAGCCCAAACCCACCCAAATGATCCCAAAAACAAGTTTAAAGCCAATCTAAATGGCTTAACAGCTGTCAGGGAAGCTAACCTAAGCCTAACATCTGTAAAAACTCAGTAAAACCAACAAATGAAATCTGAAAATCATCAAATATGTCTGAAAAAAAATCAAGCTTAGTAAACTGTACCCCAAAATGAAACTGTACCCCAAAATGACAATGTTCACCCCACCTATGGCTAAAACCCGTTAATCTAAGTTTAAAAACAGTTTATAAATCGACATAAACACACAATTTTAGTCTAAAATATCATCAAAATTGGTAAAAAAAATAAAAACCCAACGTTAAACCGGGGTTTGGCCATTGTTAGGCGAGGTATGGTGATATTTCTACCCCCATCATTAAGCCGGGGTATCGCATCTAGGGGTATTGTATATCAAGGTATTACTGTAATGGCTGTAATGAGTGGATTTCTGTTAGGAAAAAGAGGCCAGTGTGACTAGGGTTTGAGGCTGGAGTGACTAGAGCTGGTATATTAGGGGCTGGAGTGACATGAAGCCAATCAGGCAGCGTGGAGAGCTGCCATTAGGTGACCTAGGCCGATCCATGCAAGGATGTTGGTGCCGCTGATTCGATGATACAAATTAAATTATAAGAATCATTTGGTTTAGAAAGTCTTATCTAACATTG
>JAGKTI010030731.1:0-12313 GCA_018397915.1 Birgus latro
TAATGTGTTTTACAATCATCTTTGAGAACACTTGAAGTTGCATATTCAGCGTTTTCTCCAAGAAATACACTTATTCAGACATTATTAGATAAAAAGAGAATGGACCTACCTCCAAAACGGATGCTATCAGCCGGAACTATTTCACAATATGCACTACTTCTTGTCCTTGAGGTCATGGCTCAGGGGAAAAAAAATCGACAAAAGTTAATAATCCAGAATTCCGTCTCAAGAGGAATCACAGTATTGAGAGAGTTTACCTAAGGAAATGTGGTTTATGGTGTAAGATAAACCTTGATATTGTGCAAATATTAGTATTTTTTGATTTAATTTTATTTATTCTTATTTTTTTACAGCTACGAGGCTCGACGTATTTTTAAACCCTCTGGAGAAAAAAATATAATATAAATTTTTAAATTGTTCCGTTGATTCTGACAATGTTTTAAGCTTTTTGTTCTTAAAAACCTAAGGTGGAAGCTCTCTTTATGTGTCAGTCGACTTCTTGTTATCGTTCATAAATGTGACATTTTCACCCTCGCAAGTATCTTCTTAGTTATGAATGTAAAATAATGTGTTTAACAATCATTTTTGAGCTCTTGAGGAAGTTGCATATTCAGCGTTTTCCCCGAGAAATACGCTTAGTCAGCCATTGTTAGATTAAAAGAGACTGGACCTACCTCCAAAAACGGATGCTATCACCCGGAACTATTTCACAATTTGCACTACTTCTTGTCCTTGAAGTCACGGCTAAGGGGGAAAAAAAAATCGACAAATGAGTTAATAATCTAGAATTCCGTCTCAAGAGGAATCACAGTATTGAGAGATTTTACATAAGGGAATGTGGTTTATGGTGTAAAATGAACCTTGATATTGTGCAAATAATTTATTTTATTTTTTTTATTTTATTTATTATTATTATTTTTTTTTTTACAGCCATGAGGCTCGACGTATTTTTAAACAGCTTCCGCTGGAGGAAAAAAATATAATCTATGTTTTTGAATTGTTTCAGTGATTCTGACAAGATACTTTAAGCTTTTTGTTCTTAAAAACCTAAGGTGGAAGCTGTCTTTATGTGTCAGTCGGCTTCTTGTTATCCTTCATAAATGTGACATTTTCACACTCACAGGTGTCTTCTTAGTTCTCAATATAATATAAAATGTTTTACAATCAGCTTTGAGAACACTTTAGGAAGTTGCACATTCAGCATTTTTGCCGAGAAATACGCTTATTCTGCCATCATTAGATTTTAGATTAAAAGAGAATGGACATACCTCCAAAACGGATGCTATCACCCGGAATTATTTCACAATTTGCACTACTTCTTGTCCTTGAAGTCACGGCTAAAGGGGAAAAAAATCGACAAATAAGTTAATAATCCAGAATTCCGTCTCAAGAGGAATCACAGTATTGAGAGATTTTACCTAATGATATGTGGTTTATTGTGTAACATAAACCTTGATATTGTCCAAATATTGTTTTTTTTTTCTTTTACCGCCATGAGGCTCGACGTAATTTTATACTGTTTCTAATGGAAAGAGAGAGAAAAAAATCGATGTTTTTAAATTGTTTCTTTGATCCTCACAGTGTTTCAAGCTTTTTGTTCTTAAAAACCTATGTGTCAGCTCTTTATGTGTAAGTCGATTCCTTGTTATCCTTCATGAATGTGACATTTTCACCCTCACAAGTGTCTTCTTAGTTCTGAATATAAAATAATGTGTTTTGCGATCAACTTTGAGAAAACATGAAGAAGTTCCATATTCAGCGTTTTCGCCGAGAAATACGCTTATTCAGCGATCATTAGATTAAAAGGGAATGGGCTTACATCCAAAACGGATGCTATCAGCCGGAACTATTTCACAGTTTGCACTACTTCTTGTCCTTGAAGTCACGGCTAAGGGTAAAAAAAAAAAAAAAATGACAAATACCTTAATAATACAGAATTCCGTCTCAAGAGGAATCACAGTATTGAGAGATTTTACGCAAGGAAATGTGGTTTGTGGTGTAAAATAAACCTTGATATTGTGTAAATATTCGCTTTTTGATTTTTTTTATTTATTTTTTTAACCGCCAAGAGGCTCGACGTTATTTAAACAGCTTCTAATGGAGAAAAAAAGAAAATCGAAGTTTTTAAATTGTTTCGGTGATCCTCACAATGTTTCAAGCTTTTTGTTCTTAAAAACATAAGGCGCCAGCTCTCTTTACGTGTAAGTCAACTTCTTGTTATCTTTCATAAATGTGTCATTTACACTCTCACATGTGTCTTCTTATTTCTCAATATAAAATAATATGTTTTACAATCAACTTTGAGAACACTTGAGGAAGTTGCATATTCAGGGTTCCCGCCGAGAAATGCGCTTATTCAGTCATCATTAGATTAAAAGAGAATGGACCTACCTCCAGAACGGATGCTATGAGCCGGAACTATTTCACAATTTGCACTACTTCTTGTCCTTGAAATCTCGGCTAAGGGGGAAAAATATCGACAAATCAGAAGTTACTAATCGAGAATTCCGTTTCAAGAGGAATCACAGTATTGAGAGATTTTACCTAAGGAAATGTGGTTTGTGGTGTAAAATAAACGTTGATATTGTGCAAATATTTTTTTTTCTTAGCCGCCAGGAGGCTCGATGTAATTTTAAACAGCTTCTGATGGAGAAAAAAAAAATCGAAGTTTTTAAATTGTTTCGGTGATCCTCCCAATGATTCAAGCTTTTTGTTGTTATAAACCTAAGGTGTCAGCTCTCTTTACGTGTCAGTCGATTTCTTGTTATCCTTCATAAATGTGACATTTTCACCCTCATAAGTGTCTTCTTAGTTCTAAATATAAAATAATGTGTTTTACAATAAACTTTTAGAACACTTGAGGAATTTGCATATTTAGCGTTTTCGCCGTGAAATACGTTTATTCAGTCATCATTAGATTAAAAGAGAATGGTCCTACCTCCAAAACGGATGCTATCAGCCGGAACTATTTCACAGTTTGCACTACTTCTTGATCTTGAAGTCACGGTTAAGGGTAAAAAAAAAAAAAATCCTCAAATAAGTTAATAACCCAGAATTCCGTCTCAAGAGGAATCACAGTATTGAAAGATTTTACCTAAGGAAATGTTTTTTTTTATGGTGTAACATAAACCTTGATATTGTGCAAATATACGTTTTTTTTATTTTTATATTTTTTTAAAGCCAGGAGGCTCGACGTAATTTTAAACAGCAACTGATGGAGAAAAAAAAAAAATCGAAGTTTTTAAATTGTGTCGGTGTTCCTCACAATGTTTCAAGCTTTTTGTTCTTAAAAACCTAATGTGCAAGTTCTTTTTAATTGTCAGTCGACTTCTTGTTATTCTTCATAAATGTTACATTTTCACCCTTATAAATCCTCGCTGCAGGGGGTCACCTTGACGTGGTTGCGGGGCTTGAAACGTGGTTGGCGGTGCCACCTACTTTGGGGGCTTGCCTACCTTTTTAGGGTTCGGCATTTGTCGCCCTCGTGGACCAAGGACCCCTATACATCACTAGTGGAGGAGGTCTGCTGGTGATGTTAGTTCCTGCCCATTTGCCATCTAGGGCTGGACTGTTGCCTCCCCACGTGTTTGCTGTGCGTGGCGTCCCGTAATGCTGGGAGACGGGAGTCCTGGAGTTTGAGCAATGATGCACGATGAGCCCTGCAGCTAGCAATACATCTCTTTGGTCCCTTATTCCGGCCAGACGGGCGGCCTGGTTGGGCCCGACCAGGTCAATCGGCTGGTCATGCGTTGGCTAGGGTCAAGTGGGCAATGGGGGACCTGGTGGCTCCTATCGTCCTGGAGTCACCCTTGCCCGGGTCCCCCGGTGGTTACCCGCGTATACTCTTCCACTACCTCTGGGGTCGCCAGTGGTGTTGTCCCTGGCACACGACCTCCCCTTGTTGGGCTCCATGGTGGGTGGAGGGGTGGGGGAATGAAGTTTTCAGAGTCCTCATGGCATTGCCTTATTTAAACAACCAGCTCATTCCTGACGATCCGGCAACCGTCCCTGGCTCCTCTCATGGAATTTCCTCGGGCGAGGCCCCCATGCTCGCCCGTCCAGCTCCACTTTTAGCCACCCTGGAATCTTACCAGCCTGGTTCTGGTTCAAGGAACAAGGGTAAGGCCAAAAATAGAGGACAGAATAAGTTAGAGAAGTCTCCAGAAATCACTCATGAAATCCTACCAGGAATATTTGAAAGAACCGACTTTGTAAAGTACTACACAATACACAATACAGACATTAGAGGGACAACCAATCTCCAACCTTGACATTTCGAGGTGCATCGAGAGATCGTGGCTACTTGTGGGAGGGAACCGAAGATGTCTACTCAGGGGGATGGCAGCCTTCTAGTCGAGGTTGCATCACCTGAGGAGGGTTCCCGTCTTGCAATCAAATGCAAAGAACCCACTGCAAAGTTCGTTTGTGCCCCACATGCAACTTTTAATCAATGCCGTGGGGTTGTGTTTTCCCGGGACTTGCTGTGATACTCAGAAGAGAAACTACTCGAAGAACTGAAGGTCCACAAGATCATCAAAGTGGAAAGATTTCAAAAGAAAATAGATGGGATTCTCACTCCAACCCCATCCTTGTTATTAACTTTTGACCGAACTGTTCTCCCCTCCTCCATCAAAGTTGCCTGGCTCTCTCTGAAGGTCAAACCCTTTGTCCCGAACCCACGACGCTGCTACCATTGTCAAATGTGTGGGCATGCTGGCCGTGTCTGCCGTCGTTTGCAACAGGGCCTCCTGGCGGTGTGCATAAATTGTGGTGACTCCACACATGCAGGTCAGGACTGCCCTGGGCCTGTTTGTTGTGTCCACTGTGGTGAGGCGCATCCTGCTTCTTCTAATGACTGTCCCCGGTTTAGGCTGGGAAAGGAGATCCTTCTCATCCGTAATCGGGATAAGGTGAGCTTCGCCGAGGCCGGGAGCAGAGCCATGGCATCAGTCTTCCATAATGGGGTTTCCTATGCTTCAGTTTGGTCCCGTAATAAACGTCCACGTCGTACTGCCCAACAGCAGTTCCATGTTCCATTTACAGTGTCTGCATCCACAGACCTGGCGCCTATGAATCAGGAATCTTCCCCTATCGAGATGGTAGCCCCTGCAGGTCAGGTCTCAGCCTCTCCACCTCTGTCTACCAGTAATAATGATGTACACTTTCCTACCTCTAAACGTCATCGTGGTTCCTCTGAGTCTCTGAGTACAGAAGATCCCCCAAGCAAGGTATCACTTGTAGAGTCCTCTCCATCTAATGTTAGTCGTTCCACGTGCCAGCCCTCGGACCCCGCCTCTGGGTCACGGAGGGCTCCTCAGGCGTCAGTTGAGTCTGGCGCCTCCTCCTCGGGAGCATCGGAAATTTCTCCTCCGGTTGCCTCTGAGGATTCTGTCTTGCCCCCTCCAAGCTTAGAGGTCGAGACCCCAACCCCCACCACTCGTCCCCCTGGGTCGTTGGGGACATTGGACAGAGGTATGAATAAGAATTCCTCATCTACTGGGCATCGTCGAGTAACAGTGAAGTCTTCTACCACTTCGCAGGGCACAGGTCATCGCACTGTTCACAGTGCTGCCCGTGAATTGCCCCCTAGTGGACGAGCCCGCCCTAATAAGATGGCTGTCTCCCAGGGTCACTCAGTAATTTCCACTAAGTGACCCTTGCTTCTCTGTAAATAGTTCCTCCATATTCCTTCATCTTTTTAGTTCTTTTATGTGTTTTTATGCTTTTACCTCACTTTTTAATAGTGTCAGTGGCTACTATTATCCAATGGAACTGTCGTGGCCTACGTGCAAATTGGGAGAAACTCCGTTGGCTTCTGGCGAGGTATTCCCCTGTGTGTGTTTGCCTTCAGGAGACAATGGTTGGAGATTTTTCTCCCTCCAGTCCTCCTGGTTACCATGTATTTTATTCAATTCCTCTTCCTGGACGGGGACGTAGTGGCGGTGTAGCCATCCTACTACGCAATGACACCCCTTTCATCCGCCTGAATCTTACTATGCCTCTACAGGTTATTGCTGCTCGAGTTTTCCTTCGCCGTTATTATACAGTATGCTCCATATACTTACCACCCAACACAACAGTCAGCAGGGACGAGCTCGAACTCCTTATTCGTCAGTTACCTTCACCCTTTCTACTCTTGGGGGACTTTAATTGTTGCCATCCAATGTGGGGTGATTGCCTTACTAACCGACGTGGAGACTTGATGGCATCACTATTGGAGACCGGAGACCTTGCATTAATAAACACTGGTGCTTTTACACTTTTTCATCCCCAAACAAATTCCTTTACTGCCATCGACCTCTCTGTTTGCTCACCCGACTGCATCCTGGATTTCACCTGGGAGGTTATGGAGAGCCTGCATGGGAGTGACCACTTCCCTGTCCTCCTTACGTCATCGACATCTGGTCCCTGTTCCCGCTTACCGAGGTGGAAGTTAGATAAGGCGGACTGGTCACTTTTCTCTACTTTGGCATCTTTTGACTCCTCTGCAGAGGAATTTCCAACTATAGATGAAGGCGTTTCCCTTTTCACCTCCACTTTGCATTCTGCTGCCCTTCAGGCTATCCCAAAAACCTCTGGCATGTATCGCTCTCGACCTCTCCCCTGGTGGAATGAGGAATGCAGGGTTGCCGTACGGGCTAAGAAGATAGCTCTTTCCCGCTATCGAAGAAGCAGAACTGAGCATAATCTTATTCAGTTCAGGAGGGCAAGGGCTAAGGTTCGTCAGGTGCTCAAGAATGTTAGGCGGGAATCTTGGAAAGCATATGTTTCCTCAATTAACTTTAGGACGCCAGTGTCTCAGGTGTGGAAGAGGGTCAGGAAAATTTCGGGAAAATTTACTCCAACTAAGTCCCCTGTGTTGAAGGTTAATGGCATTCCTGTCGGTGACCCCGTGATTGTGGCCGATATTATGGCATCTGCATTTGCAGCAGTCTCTCATAGGGACGCTGCCACTTCAACGTTTACTAGACACAGAGAGCTGGAGGAAGCTAAGGTGTTGGACTTCTGTTCGGAGAATAGGGAAATGTACAATCTCCCTTTCTCTTCTCACGAGCTACAGTTTGCCCTTTCCCTTTGTCAAGACACATCTCCAGGGCCGGATGACATACCATATGCGATGCTTCAGCACTTGGATGAGGATACACAGTGTTCTCTCCTCAACCCTTTTAATAGAATTTGGAGGAACTCTTCTTTACCCACCTCTTGGCGTGAAGCTATTGTACTGCCATTCCAAAAGCCAGGGAAAGCAGGGTACAGTCCTCTTGAATATAGGCCGATTGCTTTGACGTCCTGCATGTGCAAACTGTTTGAAAAAATGGTTAATACTCGCCTTATATATTTCCTCGAAAGGAATGAGTCTCTTTCTAATTGTCAGTCTGGTTTTAGAAAGCACCGTTCAACAACAGATGCGCTGGTACGTCTTGAGGCAGTAGTTTGTGCTGCCTTTGCTAGGAAGCAGCACCTAGTATGCGTTTTCTTTGACCTGGAAAAGGGATTCGACACAACATGAAGATTTGGGATATACAAGGAACTACACTCTATAGGATTATGTGGAAGACTGCCCCTGTTTCTAATTGATTTCCTTCGTGATCGTAAATTTAAGGTTCGAGTTGGTGCCACCTTGTCTCCGTCGTACCCTCAGGAGGAAGGGGTGCCTCAAGGGAGTGTCCTTAGTGCGACTCTGTTTGCAGTTGCGTTAAATGGTATTGCAGCATCAGTTCCAGATGGAGTATCTGCTTCTCTATATGTTGATGATTTAACACTATGGTTTGCTGCTTCCCGAATGGCTGTGGCAGAGCGCAGAATGCAGCTTGCTCTGGACAGGGTCTCACACTGGGCTACCATGCATGGCTTCCGTTTTTCACCAACTAAAACAGTGGTCTTACATTTCTGTCATTTGAAAGGTATACATCCAGACCCAGACCTCCAATTGTACGGCCAGAGAGTGCGAGTTGTAGGTGAGGCAAGGTTTCTTGGCCTTATTTTCGATAAGAGGTTGACATGGGTCCCTCATATCCGCTCTTTACGTCAGTCATGTCATCGAGCCCTTTCTCTCCTACGGACCTTGTCACATCTGTCATGGGGCGCCGACAGAACTACCCTGCTATACCTCTACCGTACCTTAGTTAGGAGCAAACTAGATTATGGGTGTGAGGTGTACTCGTCTGCTTCGGAGGCACGGCTGCGCCCGTTAAATTCAGTCCATCATGCTGGGATCCGTCTGTCTACTGGGGCTTTCCGCTCGTCACCGATACCTAGTCTGTTGGTTGATGCAAATGAGCCACCATTGGATATCCGTAGACAGTCCTTATTAGTGCGGTGTTGGCACCGCCTCCACCGTCTTCCCAACTCTCTGTGTTGTAGGGCTGTCTCTGAGATTACTCTTCACCATTTTTACAACACCCATCCTCATCATCCCCACCCTTTTGGGTACAGAGTAAGGGCTGCCATGGAGGAGCTGTGTTTTCCCTCCTCCCCTGTTTGCCCAGTACGTGTTCCCCGAGTGCCTCCATGGCTTCTTCCAGAGGTTCAACAATGTGTTTACTTCCCAGAGAGAAAGACCTCCCTTTCCTCACAGGCGGCCCTCTCTTACTTTTTGGAACATGCCACTACCCACAGTGACTCAATCCCTGTGTATACAGATGGGTCCAAATCCCATTCTGGGACTGGGTTTGGCGTCATTCTGAATGATTTTAGCCGTGGCGGGAGTCTCCCTCCTTCCACATCCATTTTTACTGCTGAGCTTACTGCTATTCTAGTTGCAGTTGAATTGATTTTTAGTTTACCTCCATCTTCTTTTACCATTTTTAGTGACTCTGCCAGTGCCTTGCAAGCTTTGTCTTGTACCTCCTCATCTCATCCCCTAGTCTTGGCCATCCTAGAGTGGCTCTACTTGTTGAATAGGCGTGGGTACTCTGTAAAGACGTGTTGGGTCCCTGCCCATGTGGGGGTTGTGGGCAATGAGTGAGCTGACTCCTTAGCGAAAGCTGCTGCATCACGCCAATTCTCTTCTCATTACCGTGTCCCGTTTGAGGATCTCCGTGTAGCCAGTATGACGGCTGCGCGTTCTTGGCAGAAGAGATGGGATGCCGTTGAGTCAAACAAGCTTCGCAGCATTCGTAAAGACCTGGGTAATGGAGGGTATGTAGGAATGTCCCGCCAGTGGACGACAGCCCTGGCTCGCCTACGGATTGGTCACACTAGGCTGACCCATGGTTTTTTTAATGGAGAGGGCTCCCCCTCCCTTTTGTGATGACTGCCTAGTTCCTTTGACAGTACGGCACTTCCTTGTAGAGTGCCCCAGTCTGGGAGACCTTCGTCAGCGGTACCTTTCAAGGTGCCGGACTGGTGATGGGTCCTACCTCCTCTCTTTGGTGCTTGGGGAGGAGGCTTGTACTGCAGAAGGAAGCACTTTCTCTTTTTTAAATCATGCTGGCCTACTGAGGAAGCTATAGTGCTCTATTCGTTTTAATTTATTCTTTAATGTTGTTCTTATAACTCTCTTTATGGTGTTTTTAACTTATATTTGTCTTTCAGTTTTGGAGTGTTCTATGTCACCTCCTTTTATTGATTTTACATCATGCTGACTTTTTTACCGTTTTTGTGTTCGGCGGCATATGACCTTTGTTGTTGTGCCGCCAAGTCAATTTTCATTCATTCATTCATTCACCCTTACAAGTGTCTTCTTAGTTCTCAATATAAAATAACGTGTTTTACAATCAACTTTGAGAACACTTGAGGAAATTGGATATTCAATGTTTTCGCCGAGAAATACGCTTGTTCAGCCATCATTAGATTAAAAGAGAACGGGCCTTCCTCCAAAGCGGATGCTATCAGCCTGTACTATTTCACAATTTGCAGTACTTATTGCCCTTGACGTCACGGCTAAAGTGGGAAAAAAAATCGACAAATAAGTTAATAATCCAGAATTCCGTCTCAAGGGGAATCAGAGTATTGAGAGATTTTACCTAAGGAAATGTGGTTTATTGTGTAACATAAACCTTGATATTGTGCAAATATTATTATTATTTTTTTTTAGTTTTTTAACCGCCATTAGGCTCGACGTAATTTTAAACTGCTTCTAATGGAGAAAGAGAAAAAAAATGAAGTTTTTAAATAGTTTCGGTGATCCTCACAATGCTTCAAGCTTTTTGTTCATATAAACACAATGTGTCAGATCTCCTTACGTGTCAGTCGACTTCTTGTTATCCTTCATAAATGTGACATTTTCACCCTCACAAGTGTCTTCTTAGTTCTGAATGTAAAATAATGTGTTTTACAAAAAACTTTGAGAACACTTGAAGAAGTTGCATATTCAGCGTTTTCGCCGAGAAATACGCTTATTCAGCCATCATTAGATTAAAAGACAATGGACCTACCTCCAAAACGGATGCTATCAGTCGGTACTATTTCAGAATTTGCTCAACTTTTTGTCTTTGAAGT
Organism: Birgus latro; assembly: GCA_018397915.1. Taxonomy (NCBI): domain Eukaryota; kingdom Metazoa; phylum Arthropoda; class Malacostraca; order Decapoda; family Coenobitidae; genus Birgus; species Birgus latro. Next base: position 10,444 of record JAGKTI010030731.1, read on the forward strand.
TACGCCTAAAGGAAAAAGAAATATCGACAAGTAAGTTAATAATCCAGAATTCCGTCTCACTTTGAATCACAGTATTGAGAGATTTTTCCTAAGGAAATGTGGTTTATGGTGTAACATAAACCTTGATATTGTTCAAATATTCGTTTTTTTTCAATTAAACCGCCAGGAGGCTCGACGTAATTTTAAACTCTTTTAATGAAGAGAAAACAAAATTCGAAGTTTTTAAATTGTTTCGGTGATCCTCACAATGTTTCAAGTTTTTTGTTCTTAAAAACCTTATGTGTCAGCTCTCTTTACGTGTCAGTCGACTCCTTGTTATCCTTCATAAATGTGACATTTTCTCCTTCACAAGTGTCTTCTTAGTTATGAATGTAAAATAATGTGTTTTACAATCAACTTTGAGCAATTGAGGAAGTTGCATATTCAGCGTTCTCGCTGAGAAATACGCTTATTCAGCCATCATTAGATTAAAAGAGACTGGACCTACCTCCAAAAACGGGTGCTATCAGCCGGAACTATTTCACAATTTGCACTAGTTCTTGTCCGTGAAGTCACAGCTAAGGGTAAAAAAAAAAAAAAAAATCGACAAATGAGTTAATAATCTAGAATTATGTCTCAAGAGGAATCACAGTATTGAGAGATTTTACATAAGGAAATGTGGTTTATGGTGTAAAATAAACCTTGATATTATGCAAATATTGTTTTTTTAATTTTTTTATTTTAATTATTCTTATTTTTTTTTTTTTTTTTTTTTTTTACAGCCACGAGGCTCGACGTATTTTTAAACAGCTTCCGCTGGAAAAAAAAATATAATCTAAGTTTTTAAATTGTTTCGGTGATTCTGACAATGTTTTAAGCTTTTTGTTCTTAAAAACCTAAAGTGAAAGATCTCTCTATGTGTCAGTCGACTTCTTGTTATCCTTCATAAATGTGACATTTTCACGCTCACAAGTGTCTTCTTAGTTCTCAATATAATATAAAATGTTTTACAATCAGGTTTGAGAACACTTGAGGAAGTTGCACATTCAGCGTTTTCGCCGAGAAATACTCTTATTCTGCCATCATTAGATTTTAGATTAAAAGAGAATGGACATACCTCCAAAACGGATGCTATCAGCCGGAATTATTTCACAATTTGCACTACTTCTTGTCCTTGAAGTCACGGCTAAAGGGGAAAGAGAATCGACAAATAAGTTAATAATCCAGAATTCCGTCTCAAGAGGAATCACAGTATTGAGAGATTTTACCTAATGATATGTGGTTTGTTGTGTAACATAAACCTTGATATTGTCCAAATATTGTTTTTTCTTTTTTTTTTTCTTTTACCGCCATGAGGCTCGACGTAATTTTATACTGTTTCTAATGGAGAGAGAGAAAAAAAAAATATCGATGTTTTTAAATTGTTTCTTTGATCCTCACAATGTTTCAAGCTTTTTGTTCTTAAAAACCTAATGTGTCAGCTGTCTTTACGTGTAAGTCGATTCCTTGTTATCCTTCATGAATGTGACATTTTCACCCTCACAAGTGTCTTCTTAGTTCCGAATATAAAATAATGTATATTACAATAAACTTTGAGAAAACATGAAGTTCCATATTCAGCGTTTTCGCCGAGAAATACGCTTATTCAGCCACCATTAGATTAAAGGAGAATGGACCAACATCCAAAACGGATGCTATCAGCCGGAACTGTTTCACAATTTGCACTACTTCTTGTCCTTGAAGTCACGGCTAAGGGTAAAAAAAAAAAATCGACTAATACGTTAATAATACAGAATTCCGTCTCAAGAGGAATCACAGTATTGAGAGATTTTACGAAAGGAAAAGTGGTTTATGGTGTAAAATAAACCTTGATATTGTGTAAATATTCGCT
>JAGKTI010030733.1:0-12311 GCA_018397915.1 Birgus latro
GGAGATTTCAGAGAAAGTCGAAATGGATAGAATGTGTTCCATCGTAGAAGTAAGATAGTCAAATAATTTTGGATAGTCAGTAAAATTAGGAGATAAGTAAACAGCACAGATATATTTAGTCAGAGAATGACAGGAAAGCCAAAGCCAGAGAGAAGAGAATTCAGAAGAATCAAGTTCAGGAACACGAGAGCAAGATAGATCGTTGCGTACATATACGCAACAGCCACCTTTGGCTTTGAAATGAGAATAGAGATTGTAGGAGGATACAGAAAAGGGTTTGCTGTCAGTTGCCTCAGACAGCTGAGTCTCAGAGAGGGAGAGGTGAGGTTTAGAGGAGAAGAGGTGGTGCTCAACAGAGCGAAAGTTAGAGGAAAGGCCACAAATGTTACAGAAATGAAGAAGGAGTGAGTCAGACAGTGGTTCATGGTAGCTCTGTGAGTCGTCATCGGGAGGGGGGCGGATGGTGGGGGAATTTATGGTCCCCCCCCTGGGCACTCCAAGGCATGATTTTTGTGCGCCATTTTCTTTTTTACAATTTTGAAAAGGAAGTGTAGTGTGTAATGTGCATGTAGCTTGCTGCTGACAGTTAGAGAAACTTGTACTGGAGAGCATGCTGGTCTACTCTGTGTTACTGAGACACTGAAAAAGTTCAGCAAAGGGGGATGGTCAGGAACAAGTCCTGAAGGCTGATGAAACGGGAGCTCCAGCTCTCCCTGTCATCAACCTTCCATCCACCTTGGAAGTACTGCCTTGCTCGACTGGTGCTACAGTTATGATGAGAAGATGGTAATTTTAGGCTAGGCTGGGTAAAAAGGGTAGGAAACTCATGCATTGTACCCTTCACCTGTGTAGATTGATGCAGAGTGCTCACACTTATGCTTCAGATTGAATTACGTGTTATTCATCGTCACTGTTGAAAAAGATGATTTCTGGTGGCTTTGGTGTCACATCTGATACAGAGAGTACTGAGGTATTGGGGGTTGGGGCCCTGAAGGCTGTACTGCTGGATCCTGAATCTATGTGGTGGCTGGCTGAGGATGTTGTTGCCACGGGCACATTGGAGGTCTCTGACTGTGCAGAGCCTCTTGGCGGCAGAGGGTACAGGCTTGAAAAAATGGAAGACCTTATCCAGGATTGTCCTTGGCTGCTGCAGCTGTACTAACTCCAACCTGGTTAGCCGCATGACCTCATAATGTTGAGCCAGAGGCCCTCCGACTTTGTCACCACGGCCAGGATGGTGTTTGCAGCATCGTTGGCTGCATCTAGAGACGGTTCAGATGTCTTCTTCTTTTCTTCATCTTTCTCCTTTGCCAGTGTCCAGTCTTGTAGTTCATCCACAGTCTCCTCTTCTGTCTGATGATGGTAGCTTGGCACACGAGCCTCCTCATCGAGCAGCCTAAGATCACTCTGCCCTGCAGGTACCAACATTTCTGCCATCCTCAGTAGCTCAAACCTTTAAAAATCATGCTGTGGTGCTGAGGAGTTTGCACCACCTATTCTGAAGGTTGGGTCTATGAATGTGCGTGGTTGTAGTACAACTGAGACTAAAGGGAGGAGATTGGGAGAATGTTTGTGAGAAGAAAGTTGGATGTGTTAGCTTTGAGTGAAACAAAGATGAAAGGGAAAGGTGAGTCTACTTTTGGAAGTGTGAATTGAAGATTGTCAGGTGTTGAGAGAGGAAGGGCAAGAGAAGGTGTGGCCTTGTTAGTGAGTCCGGAACTACAGCAGTGTGTGATTGAATGGAAAGAGGTGTCATCGAGGCTGATGTGGGTGAAAGCGAAATTTGAACGTGAGTTGTGGGTATTTGTGAGTGCATATGGGCCTGGTAGTGAAAGGGATGAAGAAGAGAAGGAGTCTTTCTGGAATGATGTTGATGAGTGTTTGCAGAGCTTTGGAGCGAATGTGAATGTGGTAATGATGGGAGATCTGAATGCTAGAGTGGGAAATGTACCAGTTGAAGGTGTAATTGGTATGCATGGTGTGCCTGGAAGAAATGAAAATGGGGGACGAATGATAGGTGTGTGTGTTGAGCGAGAAATGGTGATTGGGAATACCTTGTTTGAGAAGAAAGATATTTATAAGTATACATGGGTGAGACAGGAGGGTGGAAGGGTTGTTGACAGAGCATTGATGGACTATGTGGTTGTTTCCAGGAATGTAATAGGAAGATTGTTGGATGTGAGAGTTTTGAGAGGGGAGGGTGGAGGTATGTCTGACCACTATCTCGTGGAGGGAAAGTTGAGAGTAGGTAAGAGATGGGTGAGATCTAGGAGAGTTAGGTGTGGCAGGGAGGTTTTGAAAGTGAGTGAGTTAGATAAAAGAGAGAAAATGATAGAGTATCAGGAGAAATTGAGAGATCAGTGGTACGCAGTGAAAGATCAGGAGAGTGGCAGTGTGGAGGAGGAATGGCAGTTGTTTAAGAGTGCTGTGGTGGGGCATGCAGAAGAGGTGTGTGGTGTGAGACGAGTGGGTGGTGGTGTAAGGAAGGGAAGTGAATGGTGGTGCGAGGAAGTAAGTATGGCTGTGGGTGAGAAGAGACATGCATATGAAGTGTGGTTGCAGAGGAAGGATGAGGTGTCATATGAGAGGTATAAGGAAATGAGGAATAGGGCGAGAAGGGTTGTGCGTGGTGCTAAAGTGGCAGCAGATGAGAGGTGGGGTAGGCGGATGACTCAGAATTTTCAGGAGAATAAGAAAATGTTTTGGAAGGAGGTGAAAAGGGTGCGAAAGGGAGAGTCTGGGAAGGAGGAGCGAGTAAAAGCAGAGGATGGAAGGATGTTAATTGAGATGGATGCAGTAAGGAAAAGATGGGCGGAGTACTTTGAAAGATTGTTGAATGTAGAGGAGGAAAGGGAGGCTGAGATTGTGGCAGATGGAATGGTGGAAGGAATAGATGTGTTGGGAGAGTTGAATGAATCCTTGATCACGATGGAGGAAGTGCAAGAGGCAGTAAAACAGATGAAAACAGGGAAAGCTACAGGTATGGATGGGTGTGCTGTGGAATGCCTGAAATGTGGTGGACCGACTATTGTTGACTGGTTAGTAAGATTGTTGAATGTGTGCTTTGTGCAAGGTATGGTGCCAATTGACTGGGCAAGTGCTTGTGTGGTCCCATTGTATAAAGGTAAGGGTGATAAGTATGAATGTACTAGCTTTAGAGGTATAAGTCTGTTGAGTGTGGTAGGTAAGGTGTATGGTAGAGTGTTAATTAAGAGAGTTAGAGAGGGTACAGAGGGAGTGATTGGTGATGAGCAGTGTGGCTTTAGGAGAGGGAGGGGATGTGTGGATCAGGTGTTTGCTGTGAGACAGGTGTGTGAAAAGTATTTAGCGAAGGGTAAGGATGTGTTTTGGGCATTCATGGATTTAGAGAAAGCATATGATAGAATTGATAGGGAGGCTTTGTGGAATGTTTTAAGATTGAATGGGCTTGATGGCAGGTTACTAAAAGGAGTGAAAAGTTTTTATGTAAATAGTAGAGAGTGTGTGAGAGAGGGAAATACTATGAGTGATTGGTTTCCCGTGAGAGTGGGGCTGCGGCAGGGATGTGTGATGTTGCCTTGGTTGTTTAATATTTATATGGATGGTGTTGTAAGGGAGGTGAATGCAAGAGTGTTAGATGGAGGACTGAGTCTGGTGAATGATGGTAGAGAGTGGAATCTGAAGCAGCTGCTGTTTGCGGATGATACTGCACTGGTGGCTGATTCAGAGGAGAGATTGAGACATTTGGTAGAGGAGTTTGGAAGGGTGTGTGAAAGGAAGAAACTGAAAATAAATGAGAATAAGAGTAAAGTGATGAAGTGTACGAGGTTGATAGATGGTAGGAGGATGAATATAGTTTTGAATGGTGAGTTGCTTGAGGAGGTTGAGTGTTTTAAGTATTTAGTGTGGATGGAAGAATAGATGCAGAAGTGAAGTTTAGAATGAATGAAGTTGGAAAGGTGTTGGGAGGAATGAAAAAAGTGTTCGGATGTCGTTCACTCAGAATGGATGTAAAGAGAAGGCTGTATGAGGGTATTGTTGTACCGACTGCATTATATGGGGCTGAAACATGGAATATGGGTGTAGCAGAGAGGAAAAGTTTGAATGTAATGGAGATGAGGTGTCTGAGGAGTATGTGTGGAGTGACGCGTATGGATCGAGTGAGGAATGATGAAGTGCGAAGGAGAACTGGAATTGTTCGGGAGTTGGCTGATCGAGTTGAACAGAGGGTGTTGCGATGGTTTGGGCATATGGAGAGAATGGATTATGAGCGATTGGTGAAAAAGATAACTAGATCTGATGTGAGAGGTGTAAGGCTGAGAGGAAGACCACGAATAGGATGGATGGACAGTGTGAGGAGAGCGTTGGATGCGAGAGGGTTGTCTGTTGAGCAAGGAAGAGTGGCTGTGCGTGATAGAAATAAATGGAGAGAAATTGTGAATGAATAAATGATGACGCAGCCCTGAGGGGATATTCTCCTGCTTTTTGTCTGATCAGCTGATCAGGTCAGGTGCAGGTAAGGGGATGGATCCATTATGATGTGGCAGGGGTAAACCAGCTTTGCTGTCGGGCCCTGCTTCGGATGTCACTGACTGCACTGCGTAGTTGACCCTCGTGCGGTGTGGTGCAGTGAAGATCTGTCCCTTCTCCCCTTTGGGGCTAAAATCTCGGCTACCTTCCTTTTCTTGGGGGAAGCTGCCTAGGTATATGGATGGATGGATTCTTGATTCTGCAAAGAGACACTTTCTTTCACAGCTCTGCCAGGTTGAAGATGGTGTCATTGATGTATATCTTGAAATTGTACTGGGTTTTCTTGCCTCTGATGTCTTCATAGTCTTCCTGGTCCATCACATCCGCAGTCACAATGACGCAATGGTGCAAGTAGAGCTTTCTGAAGTGCCTCTGCACTCTGTAACTCCATGGTTCATGGTTTGGGTAAGGTCAGTGATGTTACTGACAGGATCAAGCCTTGATTCGTCCGGCCTTGCTGCAGAGTTTAGCAGAGGAATAATGGGCTGATGCATTGTCTAGCAGCAGCACTGCCTTCATGTTGTCTCGACTGATGGTACATCATATTTGGTGCTGCTGCACGGAAGGGTCGTAGCTGTGGTGGAACCAGACATGAATGATATCTTGGTTAAACCAGGTTAACTTGTTACCATGGCACTATACAGGAAGCTTGGCCATGATGTCCTTCAGTGAACTGGGTCGCTTGCTCTTACCTACTATGACTGGCTATAGGCGTTGAGAGCCATCAGTGCTGGCACAGGCGAAAATGGAGAGAAGCTTCTTGGCTGATTTATGCACTGGAGTCCTGCCAATATTATTATTATTATTTCTATTATTATTATTATTGTTACGGAGTGTATTCTTAGTCCAACTACTCGGGCTAGGATACTGGCATTACTTGGGTTCGTTTGTTCAGGACCGGGCTAGAGCATGCAGACGGGATAGGGCTCAAATACAGGCTAACCAGTTTTACACGTATATTACCTTACAGACAGATACAGTGGACTTAACACTACATGTACATAGGACAATTCTATATGTAAGACAACACAGATCACATAACGCAACACTATGTCTCCAAGGGGAAGTATCTCCACAGGTTATGACACTATTTATGTGCAAAGATATTACACAGGGGTCGTGACGTTATTACTGGGGCACAGATATTACACAGGGGCCGAGAGACAGCACAGTACAATTTATATACCAGAGTCACATTATCACAAGGGGGGGGGGGGTCACAAGGTTACACAGGGGGAGGGCGTCACCATGTTCTGTATGTGCACTGAGGCTCCACAGGGTCACGAGATTCTGGGTTTCACAAAGGGGAGGGTGCTCATATTACACAGGGGTCACGACACTCTGGGAAAGGGAATACACACTCTGGGTCTATAGCACTATGGTGGGGCACAGTCGCTGCACTAGTCACTGAGGCTCACTGAGGTCACAGCACAGGTAGGTGCAGGTGATGGCCTGACATAGGGGTAGGGCCGTCAGGGGTGTGCTTCCGATAAGAGCGCAGGCCTCGTGTGGCAATGTCAGGAGTCTCATGTAGGCTGGAGGGCGGCGTGTGGGGCGGCCCTCTCCTGCCGGGGGTCGTCGGGGTGCGGGGGCCCTCGGGAGTGGGGCAAAAAAGGGCTAGGAGATGTTTGGCCCAGCACTTGCCCTTGGCCACAGTGGGAGTCCGGGAGGAGGGTCCAGGCTGGTCAGGGCCTGGGGTCGCCTGTGGGGCGGCCCTCAAAGCCCTGGGGCTGCGGTCTCGTCAGGAGGGGAAAGCAGTCAGGGGTGGTCTGCGGCCGCTCGTCCTAGGAGAGTCCGTCAGCTGGTGGGGGCGTCGGGAGCTGGGCTGTAAGGACATGACACCCAGGCTCACCACAGATCCGCTCCAGACACTCTCCGTTAGTAGGCTGGGGACCAGTCTCTGCCCTTTGTAGAGGGGGGGGGAGCCGGAGGGGCATCTCGCTTGGCCTCTGGTGGGGCGGGCTGAGCCAGAGACAATGCCCTCGCAAGGAGCCTCTAAGCTAGTGGAGGAGGGATGACTGGTGGTCTCTCCCTCGACTTGGCAGGTCCGGCGGACTGTGCCGGAACTCCACGCTGGGGCAGAGGAAGGAGGTCTCCTTCCGCCTGGTAGGTCCTGAGGACTCTACCTAGGTTTCCTCCCAGGTGATTGGACTATTCCTTGGTATGACAGGTCTGGTGGTCTGTCGGGGGACCACTCGGCCCGGGGACAGAAGGAGGAGGAAGTCCGGTAGACCTCTTGACTCCGGTGGACTCTGTCACTCTCCTGCTGCCGGGGGAAAGTTGCAGCTGGGGGCCGACCAGTGGTCTCTCCCCCTGTAGGTCCAGTGGACTCTACATGGGTTCCACTCCCCTCCTCGGGAGAACAGGCGAGGGTCGTCCGGCTGACGTGCCAAACGCCTGGTCCCTAAGGCGGGTGGTGTAAGAAGGAGGTCTGGTGGACTTTCCTCCTACAGCTGGGCCGATGGCCTCTACTACGCCGCTGCTCCCATGGAGTGTTGTAGGATTTTGAGGACCAGTGGTCTCTCTCCCTCTTCTAGCCTTAGGTCTGGTGGAATCTTGTAGCCGAGGACCTACTTGGGACTGTGTGAGGGTCAGTCCCACTCCGAATCTGGTGAGCGTTGTTGGAATGCACTGAGTCGATGCACTTCCCGGGGGTCTGGCTGGGGGTAAGAGGGGCATAAGGTCACAGGTGACGTGGGGCGGTGTTGCAGGGAGCACCTGTCAACCTCCCCGTGGCCTCCTCTTAGGGTGGGTGTCACCTCTTTGTGTCCTCTCCCTGGGGTTGTGGTGTTGGGCTCGCTCAGCCCCTTGGGCATTTTGGTTATTATTATTATTATTATTATTATTATTATTATTATTATTATTTTAACTATTATTATTATTATTATCATCATCATTATTCTTACTCTTATGACAGTGAATTTAAAATGATACTCATTCTCATCTTAAATGTCAGGACCAATTTGCCTAGCCGGGGTTCCCGCACTCATCTATGGGGTGACTTAGGGCTGGATGATGGATGGATGGATGGATGATTGGATTATTATTATTATTATTATTATTATTATTATTATTATTTTTATTGTTATTACCATCGTCATCATCTCATTATTATTATTATTATTATTATTATAATTATTATTATTATTGGGCCCCTGGGGGTAGGAGGGTTTCAAGAATTCTTCCCCAGTATCCCTGATTGTCGTATGAGGCGACTAAAAGGGCTGGTGGTGGGTTCGTGCCCCACTCTGTAAAACAACTAACTAAAAATACAAACAAGAAGCCTTGCACCAGGACTGACCAAAAGATGATGCCAAAGGACCGAACAAAGGACTTGTTACGGATAGTGACGTGGAATATAAGGGGTATAAATGATGAGGTGAAAGTAAGAGAGATTGTACAGGTGCTTGAGGGTGCAAAAGTGGATATATGTGGAATAACTGAAACTAAATGATGAGGTGAGAGTGTAAGAGAATGGGAGCATGGATAGGGTATATGCGCGGGAGTAGGTGAGAATGAGAGGGCAAAAGAAGGAGTGTGTATTGTTGTGAGCAACAGATGGGAGGAGAATATAAGAGGGTATAGATCAGTTGGCTTAAGGATTGTGTGGGTAAGAGTGAAAGTCGGACTACAAATGTGGGCAATTGTGTGCATGTATGCACCAATGCAAGATCATGTAAGTAGAGTGAGAGAAGAGTTCTGGACAAATGTGGAAGCGTGCTTGTAAAAGTCTGAAAGGAGTGAGTGTTTTTGATTGGAGATATGAATGGAAAAGTAGGGAATGTGAAGGTGGATGGAGTGGTTGGTGAGTGGGGTGTGCCTGCAGAAATGGATGAGGATGGCAGTGCTTTAGTGGACATTTGTACCAGGAGGGGGCTGGTGATAGCGAATACACTTTTCTAGGCACAAAATGATGCATAGGTATACATGGCGAGTGATGAGAAGGGTGGATAGTGAACTGAATGAACGGAAGGCAATGATTGATTATGTGTGTGTGGATGAAAGGATGAGAAGGTGTGTAATGGATGCAAGAGTATATAGAGGTTGGGGGAGTGGGCTTCCTGATCCAAACAAAATGGAGGAAGAGAAGAAGGGAAGGACAGGAGGAAGTAGTTCTTACAAGGAGGGTAGAAAAGTTACAAGAGGATGGAATAAAGGTAGAATATAAAGAAGTGGAGGAGCGATTGGGTATAGTATAGACTGGAGCAAATGGGGGATGTGGAAGGTGTGTGCGAGATATTCACAGAAGATATTTGTGCCGCATGTGAGGTGGTGTGTGGGGTGAAGACAAGAAGAAAGGGGGTTCAGGGAACAGCATGGTGAACTAAAGAGGTGAGAGAGGCTGTGGCACAAAAGAAGAAAGCATATGATGAGTGGATGAGGAACAGAAGCGTCGAAGAAGTTGAGAGACAGAAGAGAGAGTTATGTGTAGAGAGGAGGAGAGAGGTGAAAAGATTAATAAGAGAGAGTAAGAAGAAAGCAGATGAGGAATTCGGAAGAAATATGAGAGTAAAGTAGAGGGAATGTAAGAAAATGTTCTGGAAAGAGGTAAAGAGAGTTAGACAGGGTCCCAAAGAAGTTAGCTGGTGTGTGAAAGATAAAAATGGTAGATTACAAGTGGAGAAGGGAGAAAATGTGAACAGAAGGAGAGAACACTTTAATGAATTGTTGAACATAGAGAATGAAAGTAATACAATTATAAGTGGCTGGGGAATGGCTGGGAGAAGGACGAATGTGGGAAAAGAGGAAGAAATCAGTAGGATGGAAGTGGTGGAAGCAATGAAGGAAGTTAAAATGGGGAAAGCCCCAGGAAATGATGGAGTGTGTGGCGAAATGCTGAAGCATGGGGGAGAGATAGTAATAGAATGGATGTGGAAGGTGTGCAGATTGCCTTGGGAGGAAGGTAGAGCTCCAGAGGATTGGAAGTCAGGCATAATTATTCCCCTGTACAAAGGAAAAGGGAAAAAAGAAGTGTGTGGTAATCATAGGGGCATTTGCCTTCTTAGTGTAATAGGAAAAATATATGGTAGGATACTTATTGACAGAGTTAGGGAAATAACAGAGGAATTACCTAGAGAAGAACAGGGAGGTATTAGGAAGGGATGAGGTTGTGTTCGTTTCGTTACGTTTCGTTTTTGAAGGCTCCAAAATGCTTGCATGCGTCAGCCGTGGTCACCTTATGGCGGCTCTCCATGCTGGTCGATCTTCTGCAGCCTCCCTGTTCAATCTCTCAACCTTGAGGTCACACTTAATGACTTTGTCCCATGTCTTTCTCGGTCTACCCCTCCCAACCCCTCCCCCAATATTAACACTTCTCACCCTCTGCACCCAATTATCATCCCCCATCCTCTCCACATGTCCAAACCACCTCAGCCTACCTCTCCTCATCACAACACCAATACACTCCAGTCCTATCCTACCTCTCAACTCTTCCATCGTAAACCCAGCCCCCCCCCAGGCCTTGCACGCAGGAACGCACTGCACATCCACCTAATCATTGTCATTTCTGTACCTTTAAGCCTGTGAATATCCTCTTCCTTTTCTTCCCAGTTCTCAGTATCATACAGCATCACACTCCTAACACATGGTGCATACAAAGACCCCTTAGCACATAAGGAGAGTCCTCTCAATGTCAAGAGAGGCAACAGCTCCCTGAACTTCTTCCAACCACTTCTCACCCTAGAAACCGAGCTAGCTCCAGCCCCACCTCCGGCACATAAGATGTCTCCCAAATAACAAAACTCTTCGACACACTCAAGAGACTCACCAGCAAGTTCAATCCTTTCACGCCTAACAATCTCCATCTGCTCTCCCCGACACGCCGCACGCATAAAATCAGCATTATCTCACAGTCTACCTCTAATACCACTACATCTTTTGTGTACCCATTTATCACAAACAATGCACAAGATGGAATTACTTCCCACACCTTAGTGGCAAACTGCCCATGGCCACTCTCCCTCTCCTCTGATTGTACCACCACCAACCCTAGATATCATCACTTTTGTTTTATCTGCATTTACCCTTAAGCCCCTGTGCCCCATACCATCTCTCCATTTCTTAAATCTTTCCTCCGCCTCCTTTCCATTCTCTGCAATCAACACCAGATCATCAGCATACTACATCTCCCACGGGAGTCAATCTCTGATGTCACGTGAGAGGGCTTTAAGTACCATGATAAACAACAATGGACTCAAAATTGACCCCTGATGCACACCAACATTCACAGAAAACTCATCACTCGAATCTCCATTCACTCTTACTTGGGTGCGAGCACCCACATACATGGCCATAACCACCCTACCCAGCCACTCTTCCAACCCTAGCTTTCTCATTGCCCACTTCACCACCTCTCTAGGGACTCTGTCAAAGGCCTTTTCCCAATCAACAAAAACAAAATACAATTCCCTTTTCTTTCCAATATACTTTTCCTGAAGCTGTCGAACAATGAATATGGCATCAGTGGTCTCCCTGCTTGGCATAAACTCAAACTGCTTCTCATCAATATTCACTCTTTCTCTAATCATACCTTCTAGAACTCTCTCCATTACTTTCATTATCTGATCTGAGTTTTATACTTCTGTAATTTCCCCTTTCCAGGGCATCACCCGTCCCTTTGTACACATTTACAATTACACTCTTCAGCCAATCATCTGGGACAACACACTCATATATAACCATATTTATCAGGTCAGTGACTAACCTCACCCCAGTATCTCCTGAGGCCTTCAACATTTCAGCAGTCAACCCAGACACACCTGCCACCTTCCCCACCCGCATCCTGCCTATTGTCCCACTCACAGTAGCAGCGCCAATCAAAGGCCACGGGCCAAACACCAAATCTGCTGGCTCCAAACCTTCCATATACCAGTCAAACTCCTCATTCAACAACTGGCTATAATGCTCTCTCCATGCATCTTTAACCCCTACACCACGGGCTTGTCGGAGGTTTTCCGTACCATTCCCGCGGGTATATTCGCGCTCCAATTGAGTTTTTAAAAATATTTGCCAAAAATCAGTTATTAGTCCTAGAATATTATAATTGCATACGCCTATGGCACATACCTTCAGCTTTCTCCAGGGATTTTTTTTTTTTTTTTGCACTCGTCGACTACCGTAGGACTTGTGAAGACTTCTGAAGATGAGTAACTAAGTCTCCACTTTACACTTCCCGACATCCCCTAATCTGAATACCACTGCCAGATATTATAACCAGAAACACTATTCAATGATTTCCAAGTAGATTGGAATCCATACTAAAAAAAAAAAAACACTGTGAAAGCAATGTATAATACGAGCACGTACGAGCCTCCCATTCCAGCTAATTCGCTACTTGTGTTCTGTCCTTTCTACTCATATACACCCTCACTCTTTATTATTTCTAGTACTTTATTACACTTGTATATATCTACTGTCCTTTACCGCTTCCCACACGATGTTTAGTAGGGGTAGAGGTCACAGGGCCTTTTATAATTTTATAATAGGCGCAAAAGCGGCAGAAATGGACGGGCGTCATTTCACAGAGAAGGACGAGAGCGAACTTGCTGTATCTTGGTAGCAAAGAGTTGAAAATGTCAGCTGCTAATGTATATGCTAAGAAATATGTCGTAGGAAATCTGGACAATACAGGTGAATATAAATATCACTCAGGCTTCTCCCTTCCTTTCTTATATACATTTATATTACGAGAGTAGCTCATACGGCATATTTCACGGGAAAAAAAGCAGGGGAAATTAGCGAACGAGTGCAAGTTGGATGTTGCTAAGTGATAATTAGCCAATTCCGGGTGTATGGCACTATCA
>JAGKTI010030734.1:0-12311 GCA_018397915.1 Birgus latro
ATATATATATATATATATATATATATATATATATATATATAAGGTAACTGATAGTGCCATACACCTGGAATTCGCTAATTATCCACCCTGCACTCGTTCGCTAACTTCTCCGGCTTTTTTCCCCGTGAAAAATGCCATATAACCTATTCTCGTAATATAAATGTATATAAAAAAGGAAAGGAGAAACCTGAGTGATATTTATATTCACATCGGATTACATAATTTATTATATATTGTCTAGATTTCCTATGGCTTATTTCTTAGCATATACATTAACAACTGACATTTTCAACTCCTGGTTACCGAGATAGGTACATTTCAGTTCACTGCTGTCCTTCAAGCTGGAGGCACGTCGCAGTCACGCCCCTCCATTTCTGCCGCTTTTGCACCCATTATAAAAGGCCCTGTGACCTCTACCCCTACTAAAAAAAACGTGTGGGAAGCGGTAAAGGACTGTAGATACATATAAGTGTAATAAAATACTAGAAATAATAAAGTGTGAATAAGAAATGACAATACGAGGAGCGAATTAGGGCGAGTGGGGGGCTCGTACGCGCTCGTATTTTACATTGCTTTCACAATGTTTTTTTTTTTTAGTATGGATTCCAAACTACTTGGAAATCATTGAATAGTGTTTCTAGTGTTAATATCAGGCAGTGGTATTCATATTACGGGATGTCGGGAAGCGTAAAGTGGACTCTTAGTTACCCAACTTCTGAAGTCTCCAGAAGTCCTACGGCAGTCGATGGGTGCTAAAAAAGCATCCCAGGAGAAAGCTGAAGTTATGTGCCATAGGCATATGTGATTATAATATTCTAGGACTAATAACTGATTTTTGGCATATATTTTTAAAAAGTCATTCAGAGCGCGGATTTTCCCCGCGGGATGGGCACGGCTGGTCTCCGATAACCCCGTGGTTAAGGGGTTAAAGAAGAGGTGCTAGGGAGCCTCCTTACCCGACGAGAATACGGACCGGCATTTACTAGATTACCTACATAAGGAGAGTAGCGACATAGGGGGTAATGGACACTCAGCCAATGGACGCCATGTTCCTGCCAAAATCACACAAGCAACTTACTGAGACTCCCGCCGCCCGCGTTAGTTCGTGATTTGTTGTTGTTGTTGTGGGTGGGCGTGATGCCAGGCTGTTCTGCTTATTTGTGCAGCAATTGACCGGAGAAAGAGTTTAAAGTGTTCACATTTCCATCTAATCCAGAAAGAAGGAAATTATGAAGGAATAAAGTAAATCATCTGGAGTGGGGGCCAACTTCCAGATCAGTTTTACATGAGGTTTGCTTATTGAATGTTTTCACGCAGTTTGCTGGAAGGTTGTTCCTCTTTGCTGTAAAATATAACAACTGTCAAGTAGGAGGGAAATACTGAAGGAAATCAAAGCATCAGGACAGGTTAATCACTGAGAATGAATTTGTTTGATGATTCACAAATCAGTCACGGTATTTTCATAATATGTTCAAAATAGTTGATTATTGTTATTTATGTGCGATTTTGCATATATGTTATTATACTTCATGTTCTCCTGGTGTTGTGTATTATGATTACGTGGAAAAAAGTATTATTCACGAAATAATAGTGCCATCTTAATACTTAGGTATCTACCTTTATACATCGAATGCTATGCTCATGTGTATGTCGCTTACTTTTCCTGTTTTTTCTATTATGTCACGTGTTTTTACGCGTATTATTATGTGCATTATCCGTACATAATATTTTGATGTAAATTCTGCTTGTACTCTTATTTTTTCGTGTGTTGTGAAAATACGTGCATCGTGTCTTCTTTTCCGTGTGCTGTATACGTGAACTACGTGCATTTTATGTATATTCTTACGTGGGCGTGTATATACATGATTCTCCAGTCACACGTCTATGAATGTTACAAGTTTCTAAGAGGTCCAGAATATAATATACTTTTACCTTAGAGTACCTATATAGGTACTCTCATTTACCTCTAACTTCACAGATGAAGTTCAGGAGGAATTTGTCAATGACAGAGAGTGAGTCATTGTACTGTACAATCTTATAGGCTACTGTGTTCACAGCATAAAAAAACACGGAGACCACCTGTGAGGTCTTATTGCTGTGTCAGATAAAGCATATGAGATGCTGCTTAAAACAGAACTGATGATCAGGAAAAGTCCGTGTGATTTGATAGGGAAGAATAAGCTTAAGAAAACGCTGATGGATGAAGCAGTAAACCTAACCAAAGGTTATGATATTCCTACTTGTCACAACCTCAAACACAAGCTTCTAAGTAAGTTTCTCAGTGCTCACTTGCATTTCTACTTCAAGAAGATTCATGAAGAACACACACACACACACACAACACACACACACACACACACACACAGAGCTTAGTATAAGTAGTAGCCAAGAGGAAACTAGTACAGAATATAATCATTAGGTCCTGTCGCTATTGCTGCAATATAGTATATTGCACTGTTAAAATTCCCATATAAACACTGACTGTAAGCAACATACTTTTCATTCATCACCTACTCTTATAGTATGCTTTCGTCAGTATTTATAACACCAGCACCAGAGACAGGACCACAAATGCCAGGCAGTCGGGCAGGGAATCCGAGCGCGCGGCTCGCCTTGCAGGAACATGGCGTCCTACCTCAGAGTTGTCGCTACTCTGTGTGTGTAGAACTCTAGTATTTACCACTTTACTACCCGTCAGTCACACTTCCTATATCAGCCCCAGTTTACGTCATAGCTACGAAATAGGATAGAACGCAGCGGAAATATGGCAAAAGTAATAAAATAATAAGGTGCCAGAGTCGTTATCAATTCACTATCTCTTTATCACCTAAGTACCTTTTCAATATCACTTCATTATCGCCACAGGGAAGTTCAGCCAAAAACCTACGTAAATCACCTTTGTCTCTATAAGAATACTGTGCCAAAAATAACCAAAACGTATATTGTCTGTAGAGAAATAAAAACTGTGGGAAAAATAACCAAAGTATTTATAATCGTCTGTATAAAAATAAGCATTGTGGAAAAATAACCAAAACATGTAAATCGTCTGTGTAAAAATACTGTGGAAAAAATAACCAAAACATGTAGACCGTCTGTGTGAAAATAATTATTGTAGGAAAAATACTAAAAATATTTATATGGTCTGTATGCAATAAGTATTGTGGGAAAAATAACCAAAATGTTAACATCATCTGAATAAAAATAAACATTGTGGGAAGAACAACCAAAATATTTATATCTATAAAAATAATTATTGCAGGAAAAATAACCAAAATATTTACATCGTCTGTATAAAAATAAACATTGCGGGAAAAATAACCAGAATATGTATATAACAGTTACTTCAGTCATCAACATTGGTACCTCTTTAAACGGACTGATGGTTGGGTATGTAAACGGCAATGTACGACAAATGTTTACATAAATGGAATAAGTTATAACAGCAAACTGCATGGAAATGGAAATGAGATCATGTCAGATGGATAAATAGAAGTGGATAAAGTGGACATTTGTAATTGGAAAAATAAAAGTGAAAGACATTAATTTCAACTTCATCATTAGTTAGTAGGACATCTGCTGTTTGTTTCGATTTCCATGTACAGAGAATACTACGATTACGTGAAGGTGGAATTCGTTCAGTTAGGTTAACTGCAAGGTGCAGCGTGTGGTGGTGGTGGTGGTGGTGGTGGAGATAATTATTGTACAAACACGAGTGCTTGACAGCAGGCGCCTGGCCGCATCAAGGCCGTCTTGATATACAGGCCCGGAGGTGAGACTGATGGCGTCACAGGCGGTGGCCGCAAAATCTCTATGCCTTGCCTCTCTCTCATGCGTACACATTTACTATTTACTTACTTATGTATGGTCATTATTATTTACTAACTATTAGTGTTAATACTAATATTAGTTATTATTTATTATGATAAACATTAAAAATTACGCTGTTCCCGTATGCATCTGAAACGAAGCACTAATATGTGAAACAGGACGGGCATCATTATCAAGAATGAACAGAAACCATAGGAGACAATGTCAGTATGCATACTGAACATTCCATATACCATATGTCAAACAGGAACTGTCAACTTGGCAGAGACTATCTGTATCATAAATGTTGCTTTGGTTCAATATAGCTTTGTTAGCTTTCTTAAAAATTTCTTACAAATATACACCCAATAACCCTAGAAAATAGTTTTACCCCGAACCAAACTAACTTATACTTTAACAAAAACTTTAAAGTATTTTTTTAAAAAACTAGATTAAACTGTGTGTTTTGGTCATACATAGAACAATATAATGTAAAAAAAAAAAATAAAAAAACACTAAAACTAAAACTAAACTCAGTAGCCGTGTTAGCATAACACTTTACAAATAAAGGATATGTAGCTGGAATGGGATGAATTTTGGACAAAAATATATCAGACATCGAAACATTATAAATTACTGTAACAGCAAAGAAAGAGATACATTGATGAAACCAAAGAAAACAATACAAAACTGGAAAATTGGGACCATTTAGATATGGCCCTGATAATAAGGCATAACATAACACCAGTGCCAGAAAAGATATTAATAAGGAAGAAGTGATTGCTCAGTTGAAAAACTGAAAAAATAATAAGGCATCAGGTCCGTACAGTATGAAGCCAGAGTTGTATAAAACAATGCTTAAAAGTAGGAAATGCATTAACACTTTAATTGACTGTTACAATAAAATCTTAAAGAAGGAAAAATACCAGACTCATGGAAAACACATTGCCTATCCCCCAAACAAAGAAACTACTGATAAGAGATTTTAGACCAACAGTTCTAACAGAAATTGCTAATAAGATATTCACGGCAATACTAAAAGAAAGAATAGAGCAGCATATTAAGGAGAATAATGAAGATAAGGAAGAGCAGTCCAGAGAACTAAGAACATTTTATACTGACTAAAAAGTATGCTCAAAATAAAACACTGTTACAAGAATTGGTCTACAGCAAAAATACAAAGAAAATAGACAAGAAATAATTGGAGAAATTTTATTCAACAGGAAAAATATTCAAGTGTAAAGAACTCTGCATGAATTTAAAAAAAAAACAAGGTATAAATAACCCACACACAGGTAAAAAACTGAATTGCTCAAGAAAGCAGAAACGGCACACCAAAGGAATAAGAAAATATAGACACTATAGGTACAGTATCAACCAATGTTGTATAGGTTAAGCTTCTGACTACCATTGCATTGCATCGCATATATAATGTGCCTTTTTTTCTTGGGCTAGGTATAAATAAATATAGCTATATAATTATATAAGCATATTACTATACAACTATATTCCAATCATCGATTCCTAGCTTTTTTTTTTCTCCTCTCCTTGTTAGGTAATGTCAGATTAGTTTATTATCCATCTAATATCTTCTGCCATAAAACAGTGAAACAACTTTACCTACCTGTAATGAGGACAAAATTAATTTTATACAAAATAATGGGTATTAGTTAGACTTGCCCAACAGCAATGTTACCGAACTGATATTTGTCATTTAAATAATAGGTTTCTTGTATCATATTTTGATTTCTATTTATGCTTACCCGGGGCAAACCTCTTTTTAAGTCCCCTCCTTCAAACTATAGGAAACATGAGTATCAAAAACCAGACACCGGCCTGGCTAAAAATCATATTTAGCTAACCATTCTTGTCATCATTTAGGCAAAAGATTTAGGCAAAGGCATTACCTTTGGCTTAGGGCAGACCCATACACATTTCTTCTTGGCCTAGGATAGGCCTATACACATTTTCCTTGGCCTGAGCTTGGCCTATGCACATTTTTCTTGGCATGGGCTAGGCCTATACGTTTCTTCCTGGCCTAGACAAGGTCCGTAAATGCTTTTGCTTGGCCTGGGCTGGGCTTATGTTTCTTCTTATCCCAGGCTAAGCCTTATACTTGTCGGTTGATATCCTTCTTACCTAGATATTTCATTGAATACATAGAATTAAAAGAATAAATCAAGCTACCATTGAGTAGCCTAGATTATTTTGCATGGAGTGAAGGCATCAGTAACTAAATTAACATCTCAATACGACTGTGATCCACCAAAATATATTATGCACAGTTAATAAAGAACACTGAGAAACTTAGGCTGTGTTGTAATTTCGTTGCCTAACGTATTTACGAAAACTACTGTAACTTGGAAGATATCCACTGTTGACCGTCTGATACCTCTAATTTCTCATTTAAAATGCTTTCAGTAATAGCAATGATGCTTTTCATGCATTCTAGTATGGCTATACATCTTTAATAATACGTGTATGGCCTACCTTAAACGAAATCCAGATGGGAGAGAGGAAAAAAAATCAAATAAGTGAGTGAATTGTAGGCGTGCCTCACTGATTACAACGTGGCGGGCAGACTGGCGGAATAATACAATGGCCACCGATTGTGACGTCACAGTCAGATATTGGCGGGAGACCCCGGCCTGTTCAAATCAAGACGGCCTTGGCTGCGTCCGACACTGGCTAGTTGTGGCAAAATAAGACCTACCCCCACACTCACTCTTCGTTGTTTTTAAGCTCTCACTTCCTATTCTTCATAAGTACAAATTGTTTACAGCTGCTTACAGCACAGAGTCACTTATGATTACCGGAGCACTTTACACTGACGTTAATCACCTATTATGATAACTTATTATTTACTTGAGCACTTGTACATACCTTGACTACTTACTATATGTTCGTGGATATGTAGGAGATAAGTTACGACATCAGTCTGGTACAAAAATGGAGGGAATAAATACATAAACTGAGCAATGGAAGAGGAAAAGCGTAATCACTTTTGACATTTCTCGCCATCCAGTGTCCACAAGTACAGGTGATGACGTCACGTTACCATGGCAACTATCTGTTGGTTTTAAAACATCCAACACAGCGGTTTTTACAACATCTCTTGTTTCCTCCCTTTCGGACTCTCGGAGGAAGGAAGTCAACAGATAGATGTGAAAACCACTATAAATGTGGTTATAGAATTATCAACCTTCTCTTACTCTAGTGGTATATTAGGCAGTTAATGCTAGCAGAAAAGATCTACTAAAGCAGGGTGTCTAGAATTTGTTAGGTTTGGCTGCAAACTTTTCTTAATGCCTTTTTGTTATTCTAGAATAATTTTTCAATATATCACTGCTGGCAGAAATAATGTTACTTTATGCACTTGTTTTTTCTGGCTTGCAAAGCTCAAGTCGGGGAATATACTATACTGTATCATTAGATAAGAAATATTGAACTTCGGTTCTGTGTTACGTAGACAAAACACTATAATTCAGTACAAGATAAATTTTAAAGAAAAAAAAGTTTATCAATAACCATCATTCCAGCAGAAACTGTAGTACCAATTATCTTTTCAACCTCTGTTACTCCTTTTATTTTTCCCACATTACAGTATGTTCACTGGGACACACACACACACACACACACACACACACACACACACACTCACTGTATGCATAGTAGCCAATTTAAGGTTCATTTCCCATTACTTCAGACTGAAATGGTAGGTTCAAGTTGTTTTGTTCGCAGGCAGAGCTACAGTCGGTGTTTTGTTCGCAGTCTGTTAGTCCTAACCCAAAATCTGATCCAGCGGTAGTCTGCATTAATCAGCTGGGGTGTTTAGTGTGGTTAAGTTAGGTTGAGTGTTTTAGCTGTATTATATTGAATGACTGCTTTTGTCAAATTTATCATTAGTACTGTATTTTACTTTAGAAGTTATGAAATTTTCCCACACAATTCTACAGTACTAAAAAAAAAATGAGACTGGTATTTTATGTATTTCAATATTTTACTCTCTCAAGCACAAAATTAATTGTCTGTTTTCTATGCTTTATATGTGTACCATTCCCGTTATATGTATGTATCATCCCCGTTATTTGTATGTATATATGCCCTCCCCCACTATGTGCCCCCATTAAAACTGCTGACCTAATCAACCGCTCCCAGGCTCGAACAACCAACTAGAAGCAGATGTACCCATCAGTTCAGGACTAACTTTCATACGGGCAACATACTCTCCCCGTGCTCCACAATTAAAGGCCGTAAATAGCTACTCCAGGACTTTCATTACTTCATCAAGAGGCTGTGACCAACATTTGGTAGCAGCGGTGTCTTGGACCATCATTTCTGACCGCCTCCTACAATGTTTAGTGCCACCAACAAATACTTGACGCCCTGCATCTCACGTCCTCGCTCTCTCACTGCCTCCCGTGGCGTAATACCGGCTAATACCGACTGTGCATCTACAGGTGTCTGATTTCCCTCACCAGTGCCATTCTCTACACCTACCACAACCCCGCATAGGCCGCAACTGTCACCGCCGCCGCCCTCCGCACCGGTCTTACCTGTTCTGACACCTTCAGACACCTGTTCATCTCAAGGTGGCCCTCCGACAACGTCACCCTCTGCATCTGCCACCCACCAGTTTTGCATCTGCCTATGGGGACATCTGCCCTCACCCCGCAACTCACTCTTCCACCCCTCAGTGCCTCCCATCTGGTCCGGATTAACCAGCCACCAAGCCAGCCTGCTCCACCACCGCACCAGCACGTGACCTCCACGATCACACCCACTACCGTTCACCGCCAGCTGATCCACGCTCTCGCCTCACGTCCATGCCCTCTTTTGTAATGCAGCTAGGGATGCATCTCGTTGAAATACTGCCTTCCTTTTGGATACCCCTTTTAAATTCTTTGTATGATGCTGTATCTATGTATTCTTTTGACGCCGCCCCTTCACAGGATGAGGTGTGGGGTTCCAATAAACTAGCCCCACTGGGGTCAAATCAAAACCCAGCTGTGTAACTATAACAGTATCCATTCATCCACCCGTTCTTGACTTTCTATAGAGATTATCCTTTCGATTTTCTCTACAGATTATGTATTATTGTCAATATTCATCTCCACCCCCCCTCACTTCATACTCACACTTCATACTTAACTTCACTGCCTATCTTTATTACTCATCTCCTATATCACCTTCTATTTATTACGACCCGCATCCTGTCATCTCCATACATTTCCAATTCCATTCTCGTGGTACATTTTCTCATCTTTATACTGTAAATAGATATATATCCCTACATCTCTCATCTTACCTTACATCGCCACCCTACATGTCATACCTTGAATATACGGACCTTACTCCAACCACTCTCAGCCAAGAAACAATGAATGCTCACACTCCACCCGCTGAGAACGATTCAGCGACGCACGTAACGGGCGCACGTACCCACGACCTGATTCACAGCCTACCACTTCATTCCCCACCACTTCCTTACCCAACTCCCAACAAACTTCCCATCCAGATACTATCCATCCAGATATCTCATACTCTACTCCTGATACTACACAGCCTGCTTCTCTCCCTACTCCTTCCACTATTGTTAACTATCCTGGCCCACTACATCTCCCGTCTCCCTTACCCTTACCTACCTCTACCTACTCTCTCTTTCAGTCCCCTACTCCAATCACTTCCACACTTCCAACCATGGATCAAACAACCCCAACTCCACAGTTTATCTATCTCGACGATGCCAATCGTTTCAAATTTACTGGCAAGGACTCAACTTGGTCTGTTTATGATTTCCTCAGAGAGGTCGAAACCGACATCCACAATCGGAGGATTACAGATGAAAACCTCAAAGTCTCTTATCTCATGGGTCACTTACACCAAGGTAAATCGGACGTCGGATCCGTGATCCGTGCAGGACATTTTGATGGCATTAAAACCTTTGACGATTTCCATAAGGAACTCATAACACTTTGTTGCCAACATTCCAATGCCGCATCTCTCATTGGATTCACTAATCTCCTCAACCAGATGGATGAGGATTTGACAGCCCCCCCTCCCCAACATGCCAAACTACGCGAAGCAGCTGCTGCCATGAAAGCCCCTAGTAGCAAGATCCGCCAATTACTTATAGGCACGAAATGGGTAGACGAAGTAAATGGAGCTCCTATGCTTTCACTCAACAACTTTGTAGATTTATTTGGTTACCTGAGATTCCTCCATTGGCTTGATCCTAGACAGAGAGAGATAGCCCTGGCGATCGGTTTCAGTCCAGGAGATAAAATTGTTTAGATCACTAAAACCATCCATGAAAGAACAGGTTCGAACCGTACGCGTCAGGCCACAAACCGCCCCTTGGTCTCTCAGGTTTGTCACACTACCGCTCCCTCAGACCAATACTGCTCCCGTTCTACCACACGAGGCGGACCTACAACGCATCGTTCTCCAACTGCTGGTCGTGATCAAACTAGCGTCCGACAGAAGAGACAATCTTCGATCCTCTGCTGGCACTGTGGTAAACCTGGACATCGAGCAAACAGTTGCGACCGTAAACACACACAGCCTCACTCCCATCTAGACAGCATACGCCTTCCCGCTCGCTTCGTCCTACATCCAAGTATCATAAGACCAGCATGACTCACACTACTGAGGAATGTTGTTACCTTAACCGCCGCCGGTTGGGGGAAGCGCCGCGTCCGTATTGGACCAATATGACGTAACAACGGAACACCAACTCCCCATCTGCCATGTCGGACCCATAACTTCCTCAGGTCTAGTCGTTCTAGGACGGAGTAATGACATACCAACGTCGTTCTTCATGGACACCGGATCTATAGTCAGCTTGATTTCTGATACCTTTTAGACATCATTCAATGCCACCGCAAACACGTTAGTTTCCTTGAACCGCCTGACATTTGCCTATGCGGTGTAGAAGGCTCAGAGTTTAAGGTCAAGGGAAGAGTCACTTTAGAAGTACAACTAGACAGCGCCTTGCTCACTTTCCCAATAGAATTTCATGTTACTAATGAACTGAAATATCCAGCAGATGCCCTTATTGGCTTATCCACCGTGGCACAACACTCCATTGCGTTACTGCCTGCCTGTAGTAGTATAGACATTTCTGGGTTCCCAGTCTACAGTATGGAATGTCCCCATCCTGTACTTCCAATAAATTTAGTCATTCAGTTCCCACTGACTCTTGCACTGCCTAAGAGTACAGAACAAGCCAAACCATCATCATCATTATCACGCGAGAATACAGAGATCATTCCCTCGCTGACTGAGAGCAAGGATATGAATTCCTCAACACCTGATGATACATCCTCTCAGCATTCAGAAAAGGCTCTTCCAGCCTCCTCTAACGACAGCACTACAGCCGACTCAGACATGTCTCAGTTACCTACTTCACAGAGTCTGACTGATGTTTTCCAACACGCAGAGACGAGGCGTGCAGTAACGAATACGTGCACAATTTTGTTACCACACGAGTTCACCAAAGTCTCTGTTCATGTTGTAGGTGCGAAAGGAGTGGATGTACTAACACTACCTGAGACGTGTTGTGTGAATGGCTTAACTTATGAGTCAGCCTGGTGCACGATATTAGAGGACAGCCTATGTTATCTATACTTGCTCAGTGTCATTAATGCTCCACTAAAACTTAGAAGTGGTGTAAAAATAGGAGACTTCCTTGTACGGCCATAATGGTGTGCCAGGAATCCTCTATCCCTACAGTTCATACTGATGATGTTAGTCAACCAACAGGTGTACGTGTCATTAACTCTACGGGATCTGCTCCGACTCGTTCACCTGACTTGCTCTCAAAAATGATTTGCCAGGATTTTCCACAGAAATCTCAACTGTTCGACCTTTTGCACACTTATAGAAATGTGGTAGCCTTACCCGGAGAACAGATGGGCAAGACAGACTTAGTCAAACATCACACAGAACTAGTACCAGGAACTCAGCCGATTTACATACCAGCATATCAGTTACCTCACAGCTTGAGAAAACAGACAGATCAGATGGTACAGAAAATGTCAGTTCAGGGCATTATCAAACCCTCCATCAGTCCATGGAATAGCTCTCTTTTCTTAGTCCGAGAGAAGGACGGCAACTTTAGACCAGTAGTGGACTACCGTAAACTCCATTACCATTCCAGACCGTTTCCCATTACCCATCCTTACAGATTTGCTAGAATCACTGGGTGAAAACAACGTAGTCTTTTCATCCCTAGACCTTCTCAGTGGGTACTGGCAGGTCGAAATGGAAGAATCCTCTCGCCCAATTACAGCCTTCAGCACCCCTTCAGGACATTTTCATTTCAAGAGACTTCCTTTTGGTTTGAGAAATGCTCCTTCAGTATTCATGCAACTTATCCATTCGGTCTTCAGTGGCATGATGGGACACTCTCTTTTTGCTTACCTAAATGACATCATTGTTGTGAATAAATCAGTTCCTGACCATTTTGCCAAACTCCAACAAGTATTTGAACGCCTACAGCT
>JAGKTI010030735.1:0-12311 GCA_018397915.1 Birgus latro
CCCCTAAAGGTTAACCTCCATCGACCTATCTTCTCCATGGACCATTTCCCCCCCCCCCTCATTGACCTGTTTCCACATGGGCCAGCTTCAAGGACCTACTTTCCCTATGGACTTAAATTCCCCCCCCCCCCCCGGTGGACTCGTACCCTCATGGACGAATTTTCATGCATTGACACATGGACCTATTTGCCTCATGTAGCTGTCAATCCTCACGAAACAATTTTCCCCATGAGTCTATTTTCTCATGGGGATAATCCTCCATGGACCTGTATTCCCCATGGCTCTGTTTCCATGGATGTACTGTATTTCCTCCCCTTCGAGTGACACCTGTTCCTTTACATGAATCATGACCCTATATTTCCCCATCAGCTTAATTTCTCCCATGGACCTTCTTTGGCACATTAGACCTATGTTCCCTTTTATGACCATTTCTCCCAAGGACCCATTCACCCATGGAACTATTTTCCCACACAGACCTACTCCCACCATGGACTTACTTTGGAAATGTATATTTCGTACTGCGCAACCCTAATGAACTCTGTGCTATCATTGCCAGATTTGGTAATGAAGATTCATATCCAGTTTGTGCATATTGTGCAGGCAATGATTGCTGTTATTATTATTATTATTATTATTATTATTATTATTATTATGCATATAGAATGTTCAGTAATAACTAAGGACAGGGCACCGTTCCCCGGGATTACCTGATTGTACCATTTGCCATTTTTTCAACTTAATCATAGCCCTTCTTGAGCGTCTTTGAGATATTTTTAAGTGTGTTATCAAGTTTTTTTTTTTTAATTAAAAGAAAAAGTTTTAAAAAACGCATTTTCTTCCTCAGAAACTAGGTATTCGCAATGGCGTCGAACTCGGAGGGGTGATATATTGGTATGCCATTTTGGTAGTCATCTAACCTCATTCATTGTGATTGTTATTTGACTATTTATAGATGGAATGTCTTCACACATCTTTACATCTCTGAATTAGTTCAAAGATGAGAACTTATGTAAATAGGGCATTTGAGAGATTGCTCCCCGTCTAATTTAATCGAATGTTCAAAATTAAACGGCTCATTAATCCATACAAAATTATACTGCGGATGTGATGATGATGATGAAATTTGCGAAGGTATCACCTTTTCATCGGATGTTTTTCTTTGAGTACGGAGGAGGATATAGAATGGACGATTCGTTTGTTCAGTTACATCGCCACGTGGCTCAAAAATCGAACTATTATATCAACGTTATGGGACAAAATATAGTTGATAAATGTCTAATTATTTCTTGATACCGTAGCAAGTACTCATTAAGTCATCCTCAATATACTGCACAAGTATGATGGCTATTTGGCGGAGAGTTATACTCAACGAACTACCTAAAATTAGAGGCCCACCACGTGAAGCTTTCGACGTAAACAAACTCATTCATGTTCGTTTTCAAGAGGGAGGAGGATGCGCTCATTTATCCCAAGCATTGTAAGTGTATTGCCTATTAACAATATAGTTTAGTTCCAGAGACAGTATGGAATGTAAATTTACGTATTCGTAAATTGTACTTCAGAGCTGAATAATTTGAGAAATGGAAAGTTGTCTGTTGCGTTTTATGTTGAAGATGGATAGGCCCTGTATGCAAGCATTTTCCTTCAGTAAGCTACCCAGGCATATCAGAACAGCGGTTGAGATGAAAAAGTGTTGACACCAGCTAGTCCAAATGGTCACAGATATTTCTGGACTGGGTGATTTTGTTCGGTTGGGTTGAGGACAGTATAGGAGTGCCCTCCAGCTGATGGCAGTGCAAGAAGAACGGGCTGACCCCCCTATAATGGAATGATTTTTGAAATACAGGCATATATCTCTTGCAGAGTTAATGCACTCACCATATACTTAAAGCAGTTGTAATTAGTTTCACGTTACACACATGTCAGAAATCAGTCATCACAGAGATAAATTTTGGTAAATTTTCAAATTATTGATGTAAATGTAGAGTCTGTAAAAGGTCCCTCTCAACTTCATTGTCTTTACTTCCTTGATTTGGTGTTTATGGTCTTGTGTTACTGATTGATGATGGCATTTTTAAAACCTCATCTACTGGTAACTTAAAAATGTTTCATGGGTTTGAGATGTTTACACAGCTTTCTTTTACCACAACCTTGGTATCATCTTGTTGTAACTGCAGCATTCATCAACCCTGACCTTGGCTTTCAAGTGCCACATTGCAATGACTCAGTAGCAGTGGGAGGATATTTATAAAAACCATTGCAACATTGTATTATTTTTGCAGAATTTGGGTGTCATAAATTAATTAAATTACAGTGCTATGGAAATCTTTGTCATAAACTTTTCAGCATCTTTGGGAAGGAACTGTCCTCATTTTTGCCCCAGAGTTATTTTATGCATTGCATCATTGTTAAGCCCTGGATGATCAGGAAATCCAAGAATAATATATTCCGATAAATATATATATATATAATCACCTCCATGTCAACCTGTCGTATGCCATTTCACAGCCCTGCTCCCAGCTCACACTCCTTTCTCTAATATACCTCTCTACTCCATCCCTCCATCTCATCCTTGGCCTTCCCCTCCCTCTCCCACCCTCCACCACACACAGACTCTCCTAGTCAGTCTCTCACACTCCCTCTTCACATGGCCAAACCACCTTAGTATACTTCTGCTAATGTTTTCTAGCACATCTACGTCCACACCACAGCGCTCCTTCATTTCCTCATTTGTCAGTCTATATCTCCATGTAACTCCACATGCTCCTTTCAAATAACTTCCTCATTTGTCAGTCTATATCTCCATGTAACTCCACATGCTCCTTTCAAATAACTGATTTCCACTGCTCTTACTCTTGACTTGTCCAAGCTTCACTTCCATACGTTAGAGTTGGTATCACAATACTGTCGTGCAGTGACTTTTTTACTTCCATGCTTACTTCCCTGTTTCTCATTACTGCTTTCAAAGAACCAGTAACCTTTCTCCCTCCTCGTACTGTATACAATAAAGTCTCAATTATCCGTCATCACAATATCTGGCCCAATGCAATATCTGGGGCTGCTGGGTCGGCTCTGTTAATGCAAAATCCAGTGCTGAAACTGGAGGTGACCAGTGGTTCCATGCAATATTCAGCGTCAAGGTGTATCAATCAGCTTGTAAACTGTAGTTAACTGGCGCTGTACAGCCATGCCCCACTTAGCGTTCACGAAACATTCTGAAAAATAAGACATTAAGTGATCTGGACGCTAAGCAATCACTGTAACTTATACACTGTACACAGTATGCTGTACTATATGTACAGTATATTATACTAAATATATTTGCCTCTTGCTGCTTCCATCACTTGGACTCGTACTGCTACATTGGGAGCCGTGTTGAACACTTGGGTGACGTAGATTATGTATACCTGTTGCAAGGATACGCAGGAACACTCGAATATGACGGTAATCATGCAACTGGAGGCAGCTGCCTAGCCTGCCTGCAGCTGGTGTTGATGACAGTTGTACGGTAAACTTTTTAATGCTTTTTGGTGTACTTTTTTCCTGCTTTTATGTAAGTAGGGAAGAAAGAAAAATACGAAGACATATTAACAGTATTACAGTATCTGTATAGGTTGTACATGTACTGCGTATTGTACAGCCGGCAACATAATCACTTTGTTTGGGGATGTTGGCTGGTCGTCACGCAGCAACGCTGCTTTGTGCCTACACACACTCATTACGTCCCATTCTTTGGATTTTTTTTTTGGGGGGGAGGGGTTCCTGGACGTTAAAGCAAACGGATGTTAACTGCTTTGGGCTCCTAAAGTAAGTTTGTGTGACATGATCAGAGATAGTGCTGCGAGGGCAGCCAGGACTCATGCACAAAGGAAAACATTCTCATGGATTTTGTTTGCCACAGAAATTGGTTATACTGTGTTGGTATAAATTGTGCACCATCATTTTCACTGATGTTTATACTATATGATAATATAATAAAAACACACAAAACTGATGAGTAAAAGTACAGTGAAAGTATCAAAATAGAGTGAGAATACTGTACTGTGTTTCCACAGTGAAAATAACTTCCTAAAACCCTACCACAATATTTTGCCCGCACCATGCAACAGCTAAGCATATGTCACGAGCTTTCACTTGGTGCCTTGGAAATTTTGATACGATCATGAGTTTTCAAGGAAATCACCAAAAATCACTTGGGCGTGCCCCTTCCCCCCCCTCCCCACTGAAAGCTGAGAGAAAGCTGACTAACTGAGAGTGTTGGCCTTGAAATAGACACCCTCCCCTATGATGCAGCAAAGATTGATGCACTTCTTGCTAAAACTTAATTTTTGGTGAATATTTTTGTCCAAAATTGTCTAATCAACATCCTTGCAGACCATCACTGACAAGTATGTCATCAGTTCCTCTTCAGCCTAACACCAGTTTCACTTGTTTTCCATCATCGTGTGTGAGGGGGTTGAACGGCACATGACTGTATTCTGTATTTTATAATAACATTACTTTATTGTATTTTATGCATAATTTTCATCTTTTACTCTCGGTAAACTTTTTATGATAGAAAGTTGAGATGGATAATAACACAATATCCGGCTTTGTGCCAAATATTGAGCCAATGGGGGGTACTATGCAATATCCAGCATTTTGCAGTATCTAGTGTAGGGGTTGGCTGATTTACACTGGATAATTGAAAGTTTACTGTATTATGAATATACCGTATACATTATGATAGCAACCCTTCTCTGTCTCTCTCTTTCTCTCTCTCTGTGTTTTAAAATCAGGCAACAAAAACTCAGTATTTCCCTTTTACTGTAGGTAGTTTTAATCCAATTTTCTGTGGCTTTCTGTCTTATATTTCTTATGAGATGTTTGAAATTTAAATGTGTTACTTGGTATTTACTTGGTATTTTGAAATTTCATATTCCATATATATATATGAAATATAGCTAGTGGTGAAGAACTTTTGCTTTAATCTGAATTATGCTGAATTATAATTGAGCATCAATAATTATTGATCTGTACCAAAATAACAAAGCCAGAAAATTAACAGCACCACTCAGTACAGTATATATATTATTGAAGTCAAAACTGCAAAGAATGACTAGGATATTAGCAGTGTTGAAATGATAGGTTTACTGAATTACCTGATGAGTAGACTCTATTACTCGAAGGCATATGATTGTATCAGCACTTTCATCAGTGTCCTCACTACTGTACACTGTACTAAAGTCTTCATTATGTTTATTTTCCCAGATTGTGCACCATGGCAGTCTCTTACTACAGTAGTTTCAAACCAGTATCTGTCATTTCATTGAATGGTACAGTAGCTATCTTCTGTAAATCCTTCTGTAAAGAAATTCTCAGTCTGTTTTCCTCAGTAGCCCCTTTTTTTATTGTTCCAACTCTGGCTTTGCTATTTTTAGCAGCATATCAGTAATTCAACCCAGTTAAGCTGCTGAAAGTCTTTTCATTATTTAGTGTCAGAAAAAATTACTGTAGCTGCATTAGATGAAATTCTGAAATAATGGATGAAAAATAAGATGCACTTGAATAGTAACCAGTTAGATATAAGAAGCTTTATTTCTTTGAACTGCCTTTCTGAAACTAGGGTGCATCCCTCATGTTGCAGTGCCGTGTAAGGCAAAAAATATTGGATTTTGGTGTGGACTTGAACAGTGAACAACAACAACAACAACAACAACAAAAGATGACATATTGAGGACTTTGTATATATTTTCATAATTGTTTGCTCTTTGTTGCAGGAAGAACCCCCAGAATCTGATGACTCTGGGGATGAGATTCCTCCTGGTGGGATCTTCCATGTAGGTGTACTCAATGACCAAAGCGACAGTAATGACGATAATGATGGCAACGACAACAATGATGGAGATGGGCTGAACTTGCCAGGCGATGACACAGCTGATAATGGGGTTTGTGGTGATGGCTTTGTTAATTTGCATGGTGTTTGTGGCAGTTAGAATCTACACCTTGTCTGTATTTATTTCAAATTCTTTATACCTACTTTTTTTTTTTAATGACTATTGCAGTTTATCAAACTACAGCACAGCATTTCCCTTCACATACTATTTTAATTTACCTCTGTCCACCGTGTTTTTGGTCCTCCAGCTTTATATAGCTTTAAGCCCCATGCTCCCCGTGTACTCTTTCCTTATTTATTCACCTTGTTCCTTTTCTGTCCTAATCATATTTGGCACTGGTAGTTTATGTGTTGTGGCTTACTGGTCCCTCCTCATCAACAGCTTCTCATACTGTGATACATCACCATCCTTCATGTACTCTCCTTTTATCTCCATCTTGTTTTTGAATATCATCTCATTTCAGCCACCCCACTCTGACTTTAACTCCTCACCATGTTGTTGGTTTTTATCTCCTTCCAACCACCTCACTTGTACTTTCTCATCACCCAGTGGTTGGTTTTCTCCTCCCTCCAACCACCCCATTCCCATACATTTCATCAGTCAGGTAATTTCTGGTTGCTGTGACTGATCCACCCAAAAGTATGTGTCTTGATTATTCCCCAACAGAACATCCCAGAGGAATAAATCTTTCACAGAATGATATGGTGATGGCCCATGCTTGTGCATTGGATCCAAGATTTTAAAGCTTTAAGTAATGTCAGTTACTGTATTGCCCATTTCTTTGAGTACATAATAAGCTCTCATACTTTTGCACTTTCTTGTGTTAGGAATCGTCTCATCCTTTCCCCACCCCCTTTTTGTTGTTTAGTGTTAATGATGATGATGATGAACCATGCTTCATATCATTCTATACAGCATTTTCTTCCAAGCACTTTCAGTCTTGTATCTTTCCCTGTTATTGCTCAACCTCTTTTGTTGACAGCACTTACTCCTGACTTGAGCATGTCAAGCACTGTCCACACTTCACTACTGTATTGATACATCAGGCTGGAAACTAGCTTACACGATGTGTCAAGTTACTGGTAAATTTGTTATCTTTCTCATATCTTTGTGTTTTTGTCTCTCTCTCTCTCTCTCTCTCTCTCTCTGTAGGTGTTTTTTTTTTTTTTTTTTTAACTCATCTCATCATTCTCTGGATCCAGTCCACCTCATGCATAGGATTAGCCTGTGATATTGATATACATGCCACATTCTCTCAGTCTTCTCTGGTAATAGGCATCATTGTTGCAGGAAGGTCCTACAGTGAATGATGAAGATGACCACAGTGTTTACAGCATCAGTGGAGATTCAGATGACAGCGAGGTAAGTTAACATACAGTATATCATCAATTTAGTGACAACAAGGTAAATTGATATATCCCCTGATGTGATAGGTGGGGGCGCTCACCATCCACTTACTCGATGTAGTGCTGCTCTCAGGTTTCTGCCTTTTCCTCTCATCCATCCTTCTTTCCATTCATCCTCTTCTGTCTTTCTTTCCTTCATTCTTTCCACATACTTCTGCCTACAGGTGACTGTACACTCCCTTTTCTTCCTTTCTCTGATTCTTTCCTCTTCCTTCTGCTTGTGGGTGACTCTACACTGAGTGACAAGCCAAGTGGTTTCCTGTACAGCCGGAAACCACTTACTATGCTGGGTGGTAACAGTATAACCAAATTTTGTCGCCAGGTGGTTTAGTGGGTAATTAAGGCGCTCCAGTCAGATTGAGCCGGTGAAGGTTTATATCCAAGGGGTGTTTGGGGTTTATTGCTCATGAAATGCCACTCAGGGATGAGTGAGGCTGGTCACTCTCATCTTAAATGTCAGGACCAGCTTGCCTAGCCTTGGGTTCCTACGCTTCTCATGGGGCGACATCGGATTGGATGATGGATGGGTGGATATATCCTCTGAAGTGTATTAGTGTTGTGATGAGAAGAGGTAGATTGAGATGGTTTTGGCATGTGGAGTGGATGGGGAATGATAATTGGGTATAGAAAGTGAGAAGAGTTAATGTTAGGGGTAGGATTACAAGAAGCAGACTGAAAAAGACCTAGGATGAGGTCATTCAGGTTGACCTCAAGGACAAAGGTCTGAATAGGGAAGCTGCCAGAGATCAAGCAGCATGGAGAGCTGCCATTAGGTGACCAAGGCCAGTGCATGCAAGCCTATTGAAGCCATTAAAAACGAAATGAAACGATCCTCAGTTTAATGCCAGAATTCAGACACTACTATATGTGCTAATTGTGTTTGTGGTAGGTGGGGGTGCTCACGATCCACTTGCTCGATGTAGTGTTACTCTTGGGTGCCTGCCTGCCCTTTCGTCTTTTCCTTCCGCCTTTCCTTCCTTCCTCTTCTGTCTTTCTTTCCTTCAGTCTTTCCTCTTCCTTCTTTCTGTGGGTGACTCTACACTAAGTGACAAGCTAAATAGTGTCCAGAACACCCGGAAGCCATTTACTACACTGGGTGGTAACCATACAACCAAATTATGGTGCATGGTGGTTCAGTGGGTAATTAAGGCTCTCCGGTCGAATTGAGCCTGTGCAGGTTTATAGCCAAGGGGTGGTTGGGGCCAGTTGCTCATGTAATGCTGCTCCGGGATGAGTGAGACTGGTCCCTGTCATTTTAAATGTCAGGACCAACTTACCTAGCCCCAGGGTCCTATGCTTCTCATGGGGCAACAAGATTGGATGATGATGATAATCAGGAGGATCCCAATTTAAGGCACTAAGGTCCCTGTTTTACTCACTTTTGTCACTAAATTGTATATAGGATAACATAAGATGATAGAACAGTTTCCTTTGATGACGTAAGATAAAACAGGATAATTTCGCCATGAACAGTGGTTTTTGCTAAATACAAACTGCCACGTACTGAATAGAATATTGACATTTTTTATTGCTTTATCTTTACATTCAGCCCTTCTGCTAAAGATACCTATAATAATTTTCGTAAGAAAAAAAAATTGTTCCACAGCACAGATAAATTTTTAAAAAAAGTCTTGCAGTGAAAGTATCTCACCCGATGGGATAATTTCGCCACAGCCTGTTTATTGTTATTGTTATTTTAATATTTATTGTTATTATTGTTATCTAAAGGTGAATGTAGGGAAGAGTAAAGTTATGGTCTTTGAGAGAGGTGAAGTCAGTGAATGTACAGTGAGGTTGGATGAGGAGGAAATGGAAAATGTGAGTGAATTTAAGTACTTGGGTAGTGTGATGAGTAAGGATGGAAGTTTAGAGAGTGAAGTGCTCGAAAGGGTACAACAAGGAAGAAGGGTTGCTGGTTCCTTGAAAGCAGTGAAAAGAAACAAAGAAGTGAGCAGGGAAGTGAAAAGAGTACTACATGACAGTATTGTAATACCAGCTGTAATGTATGGAAGTAAAGCTTGGACCTTGTTGGAAGAAGAGAAGTCAAGAGTGAGAGCAATGAAAATGAGTTACCGGTATTTGAGAGGAGCCTGTGGAGTCACATGGTGAGACAGACTGACAAATGAGGATGTGAAGGAGAGTTGTGGTGTGTATGTGGAAGCGTTAGGAGAAACATTGAGGTGGTTTGGCCAGGTGGAGAGCATGGAGAACGAGAGACTGATGAGAAGAGTTTATGTGAGTAAGGTGGAGGGGAGGAGAGGGAGGGGGAGGCCGAGGATGAGATGGAGGGATGGAGTGGGAAGGTATATGAGAGAGGGGAGTATGAGCTGGGAGCAGGGTGGTGAAACGGCGGGGGACAGGGCGACATGGAGGCAATTTGTTTGTGGCCACCCCTTGCGGGATTAGGGCATCTGGCAGTAGATAGATTATTGTTATAATACCGCACTACATGTCATACGCAGTTTATTATAACTAGGCTTAGGTAGCCTAGCCCATTATACAGTAGGGCCTGTGCCATGTATTGGGCGAACTTTATGTCAATGGCATCCATCATTGTTTCATTGATTGTTTCACAGTTGGTAAGTTGGTCGGGGGAGACTCCCATGGCAGGGTATTAATTTGTTCTTTGTGTGTGTGCTTATGTGTGAACATTACTAATAGTTCAGAACCACTTTTAACCTGAAACATGTTAATAATGGATAAAAAGATTTTTTTTTTTTTAATGCAATAAATGTTGAAAATTTCAGTAAAAAATTTCATTTCTCCAATGCCATTTTTTTGCACAATGGATCAAAACATCACATGACCTTGTTTGGTCGACATTCCTCTAAAACCTAAGTCCAACAGAAGCAGAATCCGTGCAGTAGTTTGGGAGCTATCATTTCGTTTTGTTTAGTTTTTGAAGGCTCCAGCATGCTTGCATGCATCAGCCTTGATCACCTAATGGCAGCTCTTCATGTTGCCCGTATAGCCTATGGTTAGTAGCAGTTTGTGCTAGCTGCTGTCCTCCTACTTTACTCGCACTCTCCTACTCCCTGTCACTCTCTGGGAATCCGTCCCTGTCGCTGATGTTCTCTTTCTTGTTCCCATCTTGTCTAACTAACTTTCCCGCATGTGATATCGGACCTATATCCCCCTCTAGCTTCTGGCTAAAGTGTGTGGGTGTACATGTGCGTACATTTGTGTGTGTGTGTGTGTTGGTCACGTTTCCAGCACATGATCAGGGGTGTTTGGCATTCTTGATTAGTCTAGGGTAAGGGGATGTTAGTTGTCTCTTCCTGGAGAACTCAGACATAACTACCTGTTTTACATATTGTTACCTGTAGCTATGTAGTTACATACCGTAGTTACATATAGTACTGTGTTTTAACATATTATGTGTACAGCTATCATTTCATTTTGTTTTGTTTTTGAAGGCTCCAATATGCTTGCATTCATCAGCCTTGATCACCTAATGGCAGCTCTTCTTGTTGCTTAGTCTCTGGCAGCTTCCCTATTCAGTCCCTTATCCCTGAGATCACACTCAATGACCTTGTCCCAGGTTTTTTTTTCATTCTACCTCTCCCAGCCCTACCGCCAACATTAACACTTACACGCAGTTATCATCCCCCATCCTCTCCACATGCCCAAACCACCTCAGTCTACCCCTCATCAAAACACCAGTGCACTCAGTCCCATCCTACCCCTCGACTCTTCCATCTTAAACCTAGCCCCCTCAAGCCTCACACTGAGGGATGCTTTTCTTTGCACATCCACCCAATCATTGTAATTTCTGTATGTTTGAGCCTGCGAATATCGTACTCCTTTACTGTCCAGGTCTCACTACCATACAGCATTACACTTCAAACACATGCTGCCTTCAAAGATCCCTTAGCATGTAGGGAGAGCCTTCTCAATGTCAGGAGAGGCAATATCTCCCTGACCTTCTTCCAGCCACTCCTCACTCTAGCCACAGAGCCAGCTCCAGCCTCACCTCCAGCACATAACGTCTCCCAAATAACAAAACTCTTCCACACACTCAACAGACTCACCAGCAGGTTCAATCCTTTCACACCTGACAATCTCCACCTGCTCTCCTCAACAAACCATACACATGAAATCAGCATTATCTTACAGTCCACCTCTAATACCACTACATCTCTTATGCTCCCGCTTATCACAGACACTATTCAAGATGGAATTACTTCCCATGCCCGTGTGGCAAATCGCACATGGCCACTCTCGCTCTTCCTTGACAGTATTGCCACCAGCCTTAGATACCATCACTTTTGTTTTAAATGCATTTATTCATAAGCCGTTGTGCCCCATACAATCTCTCCACCTCCTGAATCTTTCCTCCACCTCCCTTTCATTCTCTGCAATCGTCACCAGATCATCAGCATGGTCCTTTGAATTAGAATTATTGACATCTCGGCAAAATTACCTTGTTTTACCCTCTGATTAATTTTCTTCGTGCTATTCATTAGTGGATAGAAACTTTTGAAATGATATGGTCAGACACAGTCTTCTTTAATCATCACTCCATAGGGTCTTCCCTAATTGTATCAAGTAGTCTGTTTAGTAGCAGAGGTAGGTGTAAAGGGTTGAATCCTCTCATTGGTTGAGGCATATTTTGCAGAAAGGTTTTGGTATAATTCCAAATGATATACTCAGCTCAGAGGAAGCTGGCATGAATGAGAAGGACAAATCATGATGGGGTTTTGTGTATATCAGTGTTGCAGTACTGTGATTGAGAATAATTATTCTTGTTTGTCTTTGCAGGATGGAGATACAAATGATGTTGATATTGAGGGAAATGATGATGACTCAGATGTAAGTAATTAAGAGTTCTGTATTGATGTTTACTCAAATATTTACTTCTTGAGTCCCTTCTGTAGGATGGCTTTCTCTAAGAGTGGATTTGGTATAGCATGGTATCAGCGAAATATTGCATCCTTTTTCCCACATAATCTGTCCCTCCCATAGTATGAGCAAAACTTTGGCTAATGCTTAGCTCAGCATATATTCATGTCAGAGCCGATGGACTTGC
>JAGKTI010030736.1:0-12311 GCA_018397915.1 Birgus latro
TTGCCATAGCCTCATCCCTTTTTTGTTGAAGTAACTGCTGAGATGGACGTTGCGGGAACCGAATGGAAAGGTGAAGGGTGGAATCATCAGCATATGAGTGGATAGGGTTAGATGTACAGCTTAGAAGGTCATTGATGAATAAAAGGAAGAGAGTTGGTGATAGGACAGAGCCCTGAGGAACACCACTGTTGATAGGTCTAGGAGAAGAACGATGGCCGTCTAAAACAGCGGCTATAGAACGATCAGAAAGGAAGGCACAGATAAAAGGATAGAAATCGTAGGAGGGCAGTTTGGAAATTAAAGATTTATGCCAGACTCGATCGAAAGCCTTTGAGATGTCAAGTGCAATGGCATTTGCGCCAAAGTCCTGAAAGGAGGATGACCAGGAGTCTGAAAGATAGGTGAGAAGATCGCTAGTGGAGCGTCCCTGACGGCACCCGATCGAAAGCCTTTGAGATGTCAAGTGCAATGGCATTTTCGCCAAAGTCCCGAATGACGATAACCAGGAGTCTGAAAGGTAGGTGAGAAGATCGCCAGTGGAGCGTCCCTGACGGAACCCATATTGACGATCAGAAAGACGGCTGTGACAGGAAAGATGCTTTAAAATTTTTCTGTTAAGGATTGACTCAAAAACTTTTGAGACACAGGATGTTAAAGCAATTGGACGATAGTTAGAGGGTTGGGAATGGTCACCCTTCTTTGAGACTGGCTGAATGAGAGCAAACTTCCAGCAAGAAGGAAAGGTATAAGTTGATAGACAAAGGCGAAAGAGTTTACCTAGGCAGGGAGTAAGCACAGAAACACAGTTTTTGAGGACAACAGGAGGGACTCCATCAGGCCCATATGCCTTGTTGGAATTGAGGCCAGTGATGGCAGAAAATACATCAGCCGAGGAAATTTTAATGTCAGTCAAGAGGAAGTCAGAGGGGGGAAGTGATGGAGGAATAGCACCGAAATCGACTAAGGTGGAACTGGAGGAGAATGTCTGAGCGAAGAGATCTGCTTTATCAGTAGAAGAAATAACTACAGAGCCATCAGAGTAGAAAATAGGAGGGAAGGATGTTGAGGTAAAGTTGTTAGAAAGGTTTTTGGCAAGGTGCCAGGAGGAGCGAGAAGAATTCAAATTGGAGAGTTGAGAACATTTAGCACAGATGAAAATATTTTTAGTAGAGCGAAGAACAGACTTAGCATGATTCCGGGCAGAAATATATAAAAGATGTGATTCAGGGGTGGGTTGGCTCCGGTACCTCTTATAGGCCCTCTCCTTGTTGCGGACAGCATTAGAACAAGCGTGATTAAACCAAGGCTTTCTTCCATTAGTCAGAGGATATGAGAAAGGAATGTATGCTTCCATGCCCGAGAGAATAACCTCCGTAATGCGCAAGGCACACTCAGATGGCTCCCGGCCATGGAAGCAATAATCATTCCCGGGAAAATCAAAGAAGTACTGCCTGCGGGCCTCCCAATCTGCAGCTCCAAAGTGCCACAGGCGGCATTTTTTGGGAGGGTCCACAGGCCGTACCGGAGCAATAGGACAGGTTAAGGTAGCAAGGTTATGATCGGAGGAGCCCAACGGAGAGAAAAGATTAACAGTGTAAGCAGAAGGATTAGTTGTTAGGAAAAGGTTAAGTATGTTGGAACTCTCTCCAAGGCGGTCAGAGATACGGGTATGGTGCTGTACAAGCTGCTCTAGGTCATTAAGGATAGACAAGATGTAGGCTTGTTCACCAGGTGGATCAGTGAAAGGAGAGGAGAGCCAAAGGTGGTGCTGAACATTGATATCTCCTAGAATGGAAATTTCAGAGGAAGGAGAAATGGATAGAATGTGTTCCATCGTAGAAGTAAGATAGTCAAAGAATTTTGGATAGTCAGTGGAATTAGGAGATAAGTAGCCAGCACAGATATATTTAGTCAAAGAATGACAGGAACGCCGAAGCCAGAGAGTAAAGAATTCAGAAGAATGAAGTTCAGGAACACGAGAGCAAGATAGATCGTTGCGTACATATACGCAACAGCCACCTTTGGCTATGAAATGAGAATAGAGAAAGTAGGAGGATACAGAAAAGGGTTTGCTGTCAGTTGCCTCGGACAGCTGAGTCTCAGAGAGAAAGAGAAGGTGAGGTTTAGAGGAGAAGAGGTGGTGTTCGACGGTGCGATAGTTAGAGGAAAGGCCGCGAATGCTACAGAAATGAAGAAGGAGTGAGTCAGACAGTGGTTCCAGGCAGCTCTTTGAGTCGTCACCGGGAGAGGGGCGGATGGTGGGGGCATTTATGGTCCCCCCCCCTGGGGACTCTGAGGCATGGTTTACAGTAGCCATTTTCTTTTTTACAATTTTGAAAAGGAAGTGTAGTGTGTAGTGTGCATGTAGTTTGATGTTAACAGTTAGAGAAACTTGTATTGGAGAGCATGCTGGTCTACTCTCTGTGTTACTGAGACACTGAAAAAGTTCAGCAAAGGGGGATGGTCAGGAACAAGTCCTGAAGGCTGATGAAACGGGAGCTCCAGCTCTCCCTGTCATCAGCCTTCCATCCACCTTGGGAGTACTGCCTTGATCGACTGGTGCTACAGTCTACTCCTTTCGCTGCCATAAAGGTCTGGTAACACAACCTAGGTAAAATCTAAAACTGCATCAGGTGAGCATAAAGACAAAT
The DNA here is from genome assembly GCA_018397915.1 of Birgus latro. Taxonomy (NCBI): domain Eukaryota; kingdom Metazoa; phylum Arthropoda; class Malacostraca; order Decapoda; family Coenobitidae; genus Birgus; species Birgus latro. Next base: position 2,652 of record JAGKTI010030736.1, read on the forward strand.
CAATTGCAGCAAAAGATCCAGTCTAGCTATGGAAATAAGTAATTTTATCAGAGTTGAAAATGCCCAACTCCTTATCTTCCACTAAAGGGGCCAGCAATACACCCCTAGGGTTGGCCTCACTGTTTCCCCATTGTGGAAGGTGACCATTTATATCTCCTAGTAATAGAAAGAGTAAAGGAAGGCCACGAATAAGGTGTTCCAGATCCGCCTTTTGAACAGTAGCACTAGGGGGAAAATAAAGACTGCAAGCTGTATACTGCCGATGTAAAAACATCCGGACAGCATCAGCCTGCAGGGGAGTGGAGATATCCACATGACTGTATGGAATATCCTGGTGAAGGAAGATAGCAGCACCTCCATGACGACCTTGGCCCAGCACAGGATCAGAATAAAAGGCGTGGTAGTGACAGGGACTGGAAGGAACAGCATCACCTACCGTTGTCTCCTGGATCCACATACACAGAGGAGTAAATTGAGAAACAAGATGGAACAGTTCCTTGCAGTTAGCATGTAAACCCCGACATTTCCACTGGATGACAGAGCCCATTGTGGAGGAATGATGATTAACCCGAGGAATCCCATCGACGTATCGGTACGTCACAACGATTTGTCACAGCTACACCCATCGACATACGGGTACGTCCCGCAATTGCAAGGGTTATAATTTGCACATTTTTCAAGTTTCATGGGCGATTTTTGGTAGGCATATGTGGGAGACCTTCTTTTACCTGCTGTCAAGCAGGGATACTGCCTGGCCCCACTTAACCCCCCTCCCCCCTCCCCCTACACTGGGCAATTCACCTGTTAGCACTAACCTGGCCAGTAAAGGTATGTTGCCCCACGGTCTCTCCAATGACGAACTTCGCAGTGAAAGTGATTCCTGAGGTGGAGGACAAAGAAATAAAGAAGCTAGAGCAAGAAACAAACGGAAGTGATGAAGTGGTAATGTCATAAAGGAAGGTGCCATATGTGGATGTGTTTGGTGACTGAACAATGCTTCTATTGCCTATATAAATGTGTGAAAACCAATATAGTCTTGTACTACACATAAATTCGTACCAAATACATAAATAAATACATAATTTAAAGTGGCTTGAATTAGTTAACCTGTAACACACCTCTCTTGATGGCTGAAGGAAAATCTTGGAGTAGCTAATTACGGCCTTTAATTGTGGAGCACAGAGATATAGGTATTACCTCTCTTGATATTAGCCCTCGACTGCCTGTTACATATGGCATTGGTTGGCTAGGCTAGCCTGGGAAACGCTGCTTACGTCTGCAGATCTAGGATACAGTGGCGGGGGGGGGGGGGGATACAGTGACAGAGGCATATATACATGTACATATAAGGGGAATGGTACAATACTCCAATAGTCCGGCGCTTTGTAGAGACCACTAGCAGGTAAGCAGCAGACAGAAGTACCAGGACACATGATGGTGACAGGGATGGGAACAGTAAAGGAGAAGTACTGAACGTGGTTGAGGTGGGCATGGTGGACTTGTAGTACAGGAGCTGGAACAAAGGAAGTCATGTGAAAGGAGGAAATATTCTGAAGGAACAGAAACTTGCAATAAGGAGTTGTTGTATCGGAAGGGGAAGGGAATGAAGTGGAAAAGGTTGAAGTTGATATCAGAGCGGAGAGAGATATGGACGACGACGTATGTGGTGAGAAGAGTGGCCTCGAGAACTGGTTAGTAATATTCGAGAGAGGAGTACGGGAGTACTGGGGATAAACCGAAAGTAGAGTGAGCCCATTCTCTTACAGAGCGGAAAGCTGAGATAGGTACTAAGTCTGCAGTGACACGTCCATTAATAGCATCGACTAGGATACGAACCAAGGTAGTGACCTGAGAGAATAGAGAGTCAATGGCTAGTTGGAGATTATCGATGTTGAGTTTGAGATAAAAGAACTGAGAAATAATGTTGAGATTGAAGAGGTGTTGTTTTAAGATGTCGGTGAAGTTGTTCAGAGTGTAAGTTACTTCATTTAGGTGGGTTGTAATCTTCTGTAACATAGTGTGTTGGACTTTGATGACTCGGCGTTGAGATTCTAGGGCAGAAGCTAAATGAGCTAGGTCAGATTTAAGGCCGGAAAGGTCACGGGCTGTAGCGACGCCAAACAATCCGCTTAGAATCTCATCTCCGAGGTCAAAGAGACCTCGTTTCACACGAGAACGACCTATGGGTGGCTGAATGGAGAAAGTGTCATTGAGCTCAGTGAATTTACCAGAAATGTATTGCAACTGCCAGGAGAGTGGGAGGAAAAGATGATATAAATACTGATTTGGGTTGCGTTTCCCCATGAGGGCTGTGAGGTGGGACTTGATACTGTGGAGCTGGTGCGTGTAGGCAGGCAGGGCGATGGCTACGTCGGCCAGGGGCGCAAGATCGTAGCGCAGGGAAACTACATCTTCTACGCATTACCTCGCCTCCCGAGCCGACAAAGGCCCCGGGACGTACTCCACCATCGTCCTCACCCAACCCGGACCCCAGGAGGGTCAGCACTACCAGCAGGTAGACCGCTAACATCATACCTTGAAGATTAGGGGAGAATTAATGGAAGAGTTCCTGGAGAAGTTAATGGGTGGAATGGAGTTTGGATCGATACTGATTGGTTGATGAATGGGTAGATGTAGGTGGAGATGAAGGAGACTGATGGATAGGTGGAGATGGGGTAGATCGAGGGATTTTTGGAGCAGGAGGGAGAGCAGTAGGTTGTGCAAGTGATTCTTCCAACACTAGGCCCCGTGGAGCAAGTTTTAGATTGTCAGCATGGACCCACTTAGTGTCTGTAGTGGAGAGGTCTTGGATGTGGAACTTGTTGGCTTGTTTATTCAGTACGCGATGGGGGCCGGTAAATTTGTCATCCAATTTAGAGGTACGCATAAGGGAATGAGCATAGACTAGATCGCCGACGACGACAGTGATAAGAGGCAGATTTATGTTGGCGTCTTATCATGTCCTCCTTAGATGAAGCGAGATTGGATGTTACATACTGATGGATTGTTTGGAAGTTGGCCAATTTTACTTTGACATAGTCACCCATGTTATAGATAGGGTCTGGCTTTGAGGATAACAGGGTGTATGGTAGGTGTTTGTTAAAACCAAAGAGGACAAAGAAGGGAGATTCGCCAATGGAAGCGTTGATGGAGCTATTGATTGAGGATGCCACTTGGGGAATCCAGTCATCCCATGACGAACTATGGGAGCCTAGGTGTCTGAGGGACTCTAAGATTTTTCTATTGTGGTGCTCTACAAGGCCATTGGAAGCTGGATGGTTAGGTATGACATTGCATTAATTAATTTTAAAGCGGTGACAGATCTCCTCCAGGAGGCTATTGTTGAACTCAGTACCATTGTCAGTGAGGATGGTATGTTGTGTACTGAACGGGCAAATTACCTGATCTACGAAGGCACGCGCAACACTCTTCGCGGTCTTACCTGAGAGAGGTACGAGGACACAGTAGCGTGAGAAGTGGTCGACTGCTACAAACAAATACTCTGCCCCTGATTCTGTAAGATGGAGTTTGAGAAGATCGATGGACACTGTTTCCCATGGGCGTGACGGGATTGGATATTGTAAGAGCGGTGCAGGTAAGCCGGTGGAACCTTTGTGACGGTGGCACGAGATGCAAGATTCACAGTGCGCATTGATATTGCGACGCATGGTTGGCCAATAGTACTCGAGATGTGCTTGGCGCAAGCATCGGTCTTTGCCTGGATGGGATGCATGAGGTGTATCATGAACGATGTGAAGGACCACAGAGATCAAGTCAGTAGGGACAACGAGTTGGTGTACTTCTCTGTTGGACAAATCCTTCGCTGTTGATTTTCTGTACAAGAGACCATCTTTTAGTATGAACTCATCTAGTGGTACTGGTAGAGCATGTAAGGTTGAGGCATCTCCTGATTAGAGGAAATAAACTGCTTGAGACCACGTGGAATCTTTGCACTGAGAGTTTTGAACATCCTCTGATGTGAAGGTTGTGCTGTCAGTGACCTTGGGCTGAAGGGACGTGACAGGTGCGGCTACATGACGTGAGATGGCGTCCACGAATACATTCGATTCTCCTGGGACATACTGAAAAGTGGGACTGAAGTCCTGGATGGTGATGGACAATCTAGCTGACCTACCAGTAAGGTTGTGTCTCTTAAACAAATCACATAGAGGAAGGTGGTCTGTCTGGATATGCATAGATAACCATATACTATGTCTCTGAAATGTTTCAAGGACCAGACAACCTCCAAAGCTTCTAAATCGGTGACACTATAATTACGTTCTGCGGTGGTAACTGCGCGACTAGCATACGCTATTACACGCTTCCTGGATGTTTGATCTAGTTGCATTAGAACTGCACCAAGACCTGCGCCTGAGGCGTCTGTGCATAGATGAAAGGGTTTGGAATAATCAGCGAATGCTAAAATTGGGGCATTGACAAGAGCTGTCTTTAGCGCTTGGAAAGCCTTGGACTGATCGTTAGTCCATACAAAGAATACATTCTCCTTTAGTACGTGGGTTAGAGTAGCGGCGATCTTTGCATAGTCTTTAATGAATCTGCAATAGTAACCACTTAGGTCTAGGAAACTTCTGACAGCATCGGTAGCGGTAGGTTCTGGTAAATTGATGATTGCCATAGTTTTGTCGTCATTAGTATGAATGCCTTGTGCGTCAACGACATGGCCTAGAAAGTTGATTTTCTTTCTCAGGAAGTCACATTTACTGAGGTTGATTTTCAGGCCTGCTAGCTGTAGGCATTCCAATACTTGTTGCAGTTTGGCAAAATGGTCAGGGACTGATTTTCTTACAACAATGACGTCATCTAGGTAAGCAAAAAGAGAGTGTCCCATCATGCCACTAAAGACCGAATGGATAAGTCGCATGAATACTGAAGGAGCATTTCTCATACCAAAAGGAAGTCTCTTAAACTGAAAATGTCCGGAAGGGGTGCTAAAGGCTGTAATTAGGCGAGAGGATTCTTCCATTTTGACCTGCCAGTAACCACTGAGGAGGTCCAGGGATGAAAAGACTACGTTATTTTCACCTAGTGATTCTAGCAAATCTGTGAGGACAGGTAACGGGAAACGGTCTGGAACGGTTACGGAGTTTACGGTAGTCCACTACTGGTCTAAAGTTGCCGTCCTTCTTTGGGTCTAAGAAAAGAGGACTATTCCATGGACTAACGGAGGGTTCGATAATGTCCTGAACTAACATTTGCTGTACCATCTGATCCGTTTGTTTTCTCAAGCTGTGAGGTAACCGATATACTGATATGTAAATCGGCTGAGTTCCTGGCACTAGGTCTATGTGATGTTTGACTAAGTCTGTCTTGCCCATTTGTTCTCTGGGTAAAGCTACCACATTTCTGTAAGCGTGCAAAAGATCGAGCAGTTGAGATTTAAGCTGTGGAAAATCTTTGCAAGTCAGTTTTGAAAGCAGGTCAGGTGAACGAGTTGGAGCAGATCCCGTAGAGTTAATGGCACATATACCTGTTGGTTGACTATCATCATCAGTATCATTAGTAGGGATGGAGGATTCCTGGCACACCATTACAGCTGCTGGGTATACTAGGAAATCTACGATCTTTACACCACGTTTAAGTTTTAGTGGAGCATTCGTGACATTGAGCAAGTATAGATAACATAGACTGTCCTCTAAGATCGTGCACCAGGCTGACTCATAAGTTAAGCCATTCACACAACACGTCTCAGGTAGTGTTAGTACATCCACTCCTTCTTGCGCACCTACAACACGAACAGAAATTTTGGTGAATTCATGTGGTAACAAAATTGTGCAGGTATTCATTACTGCACGCCTCGTCTCTGCATGTCGGAGTACATCAGTTAGACTTTGTGAGGTAGGTAACTGAGACATGTCTGAGTCGGCTGTAGTGCTGTCGTTAGAGGAGGCTGCAAGAGCCTTTTCTGAATGCTTAGAGAATGTATCATCAGGTGTTTCCTTGCTCTCAGTCAGCGAGGGAATTATCTCTATATTCTCGGGTGATGATGATGATGATGACGGCTTGGCTTGAACTGTACTCTTAGGGAGTGCGTGAGTCAGGGGGAACTGAATGACTGAATTTACTGGCAATACAGGATGGGGACATTCCATACTGTAGACCAGGAACCCAGAAATGTCTATACTACTACAGGCAGGTAATAATGCAATGGAGTGTTGTGCCATGGTGGGTAAGCCAATAAGGACATCTTCTGGATATTTCAAGTCGTTAGTAACATGAAATTCTATTGGGAAAGGGAGCAAGGCGCTGTCTAGTTGTACTTCTAAAGTGACTCCTCCCTTGACCTTAAACTCTGAGCCTTCTACACCGCATAGGCGAATTTCTGGCGATTCAAGGAAACTGACGCAGTTGCGGCCGTTTTGAATGATGTCTAAGGAGGTATCAGAAATCAAGTTTACTATAGATCCGGTGTCTATGAAGAATGACGTTGCTATGTCATTACTCCATCCTAGAATGACTAGACCTGAGGAAGTTATAGGTCATACATAGTGGATGGGGAGTTGGTGTTCTGTTGCTACGTCATATTGGTCCGATATGGGCGCGGCGCTTCCCACGACTGGTGGCGATTTAGGTAACGACATTCGTCTGTAGTGTGTGTCGTCGTACTAGTCTTGTGATATTTGCATGTAGGGCGACATGAAAGGAAAGGCATACACTGTCTAGTTTGGGAGTAAGGCCGTGTGTGTTTACGGTCAAAACTGTTTGCTTGATGTCCGGGTTTTCCACAGTGCCAGCAAAGGATCGAGGACTGTCTGTTCTGTTGGACGTTAGACTGATCACGACCTTGGTCTGGGAGAGTGGTAGTGTGACCGACCTGAGAGAGCAAGGGTCGGTCTGTGGCCTGACGCATGTGGTTTGAACCTGTTCTTTCATGGATGGTTTCAGTAATCTGAACAATTTTATCTCCTGGATTGAAACTGATCGCCAGGGCTGTTTCTCTCTGTTTAGGAATAAGCCAATGGAGGAATCTCAGGTAACCAAATAAATCTGCAAGGTTGTTGAGTGAAACCATAGGAGCTCCATTTACGTTCTGTACCCATTTCATGCCGATAAGTAATTGGCGGATCTCACTACTAGTGGCTTTCATGGCAGCGGCTGCTTTGCATAGTTTGGCATGTTGGGGGGGGGGACTTGCAAATCCTCATCCATCCGGGTGAGGAGATTAGTGAACCCAATGAGAGATGCGGCATTGGAATGTTGGCAACAAAGTGTTATGAGTTCCTTACAGAAATCATCAAAGGTTGTTATGCCATCAAAATGCCCATCACGGATCGCAGATCCGATATCCGATTTGCCTTGGTGTAAGCAACCCACGAGATAAGAGACTTTGAGGCTTTCATCTGTAATTCGCCGATTGTGGATGTCTGTTTCGACCTCTCTGAGAAAATTCTAAACAGACCAAGTGGAGTCCTTGCCGGTAAATTTGGGATGATTGGCATCGTCGAGATAGATAGACTGGGGAGTATGGGTTGTTTGGTTCATGGTTGGAAGCGTGGAAGTGATGGGAGTATGAGAGAGAGAGAAGGTAGTGGTAGTTAAGTGTAAGGGAGACGAGAGGTGAAGTGTGGCAGGAGAGTTAACGAGAGTGGTAGGAGTTAGGAGAGAATCAGGCAGTGTAGTAACAGGGATAGAGTATGAGGTATCTGGATGGGAAATGTGTTGTGAGGCAAGTAATGAAGTGGTAGGTGGTGAGGCAGGTCGGAGGTACGTGCATCCACCACGGAGATGAATCAGTGAATCNTTTTTTTTTTTTTTTTTTTTTTTTTTTTTTTTATGCATGGAAGAAGGAACCAAAGGCCACGGGCCTGCATACTGTTCCTTCCAAGAAAAAACAAAAACAGTACAAAAGAGAGCCAAATTCAAGATCCGTTCAATTCGAGATGCCTGGACACACTGCGTTTGAAAGACTGGAGATCATAGGAAGTAGGAAATACAGACATAGGAAGACAGTTCCAGAGTTGACCAGTTGCATAAATAAAAGACTGGGAGTAACGGTTAACTCTTGCATTAGAGAGTTGGACAGAAAAGGGATGAGAGTTTGTTGCTAGACGGGTACTACGTGCCCGTCGTAGAGGTGGAGGGATGCAAGCAGACAGTTCAGAGGAACAGTGACCATTGAAGTAGCGATAGAAGAGAGATAAAGATGCAACAGTGCGGCGAAGAGACAATGGTTGAAGGGAATCAGTAAGAGGAGGAGAGTTAATGAGACGAAAAGCCTTTGACTCCACCCTATTGAGAAGAGCTGCATGTGGAGAGCCTCCCCACACATGAGAGTTGTACTCCATACACGGGCGAATAAAACCCGTGTACAAGGTCAACAACTGTGCAGGGGTAAAGAAAGTACGGAATCGGCTTAGCACACCTAATCTCTTGGAAGCAGATTTCACAAGAGATGTAATATGTTCTTTCCAAGACAAATCCTGAGAGAATGAAACCCCAAGCATGTTGGTTGTTTCTTGACTGAGATTGGATGGAGTAAGTTTCGTATATGCAAAGCATGACATGTAGTCTGGCGACGTAATATAAGTTGAGAGATGAGGAGTTATATATATATTTACAGTATGAAGATGAGAAAATGTACCATGAGAATGGAAATGGAAATGTATGGAGATGACAAAATGCTAGTTGCAATAAATAGTAGGTGAGATGGGAGATGAGTAATAAAGACTGGCGGTGAAGGTGAGTATGGAGTGAGGGGTGGAGATGCATTATGATAACAACACACAAACTGTAGAGAAAATCGGAGGATAATCTCTATAGAAAGGCAAATGGGTGGATGAAGGTACACTAGTATAGTTACACAGCTGAGTTGTGAACGAAGTGGAGAGGGGGTGGATGTCAGGCGAGGTGTATCAGCTGGCGGGAGACGATGATAACGTCATAGGCAAGCGTGGTGGATGAGACTGGTTGTGAATACGGCTTGTAGTAGGTATGTAGCATGAGTCTTGGAAGAGGTGGAGTTTCTCGCTCGTCTTGAGTCGATACGTGAATAGGAGGGTTGAGTGGCGCGGTGGTTTAATCCGAAGCAGATGGGAGGCTCTGAGGGGTGGACAAATGTCTCCACAGGCAGATGCAAAGCTGGTGGGTGTCAGATGTGGCAGAGGGCATTGACGTGGCAGATGCAGAGAGTGAACGGCAGACGCTGGAGAGGGCAACCAGCAGATGAACAGGTGTCTGAACAGGTGTCTGAACAGGTGTCGGAACAGGGAAGACGGGTGCGGAGGGCGGCGGCGTCGATAGTCACGGCCTGTGAGGGGTTGTGGGTGATGTAGAGAACGGCACTGGTGAGAGAAATAGGACACCTGTAGATGCAGAGCCGGTATTACGCCACGAGAGTGAGGGCAAGGCTGTGAGAGGCGGAGCAACAAGGAGGTGGTTTTGGCGCTAAAACACTGTAGGAGACGGTTGGAAACGATGGTCCGAATACCGCTGCTACGAAAAATGTAACACCCCTCTCTTGATGGTTGAAGGAAAGTCCTGGAGTAGCTATTTACGGCCTTTAATTGTGGAGCACAGAGATATAGGTGTTACCTTTCCTGATATTAGCCCTCGACTGCCTGTTACATATGGCATTGGTTGGCTAGGCTAGCCTGGGAAACGCTGCTTACGTCTGCAGATCTAGGATACAGTGGGGGGGGGGGG
>JAGKTI010030737.1:0-12311 GCA_018397915.1 Birgus latro
GACAATCACTAGATGCTCACAGCTCTTGTAAGTAGTGACTTCGCCAGTTTGCTCGGCATGCCATCCTATGCAGAGAAAATGATACATTTTTTTCGGGTATGTATTGCATATTGACGTTTAGTGCAGTGCTTATTACATGCGACGATTTGATGAGGATACTAGTGAGGCCTTTACTTACAGTATAGCTGTGACAGTTCCTTCGCTTCCCCGACTCATCCAGCTCTTTGGTCTGTTTTTAGTTGGTTCCTTATTGTTCCACGCCATTAGTGATTATACATTCTTTCATTCATACTACCATTCTACTTTCACCTGCTGCAAGTTAGGATGGTACATATAATCCACACTAACCACTGAGAAATAGAACTGCATTATGCACTACATAATATGATGGTAAACTTATTTGATAATACTCGTATATTCACCTACCACAACTGTTTCGTCAGGTGGTGTTTCTGCAGTATCATAATAAGCATAGTTCTAAGGCCTTCTTAGGTAATGCAGGCTCTCCTGAACCCCAAACACATATGCTGTGAAAGAAAATCTTCTTCAAGTAATTCCCCATTCCCTCTCCACTGCTTGCAGCAACTCTGAAGCCATACTGGCTGACCCGAGTATTAGGTAGCTGGAGTGTGTGGCGGTTATATAAATTTGGCACATGGTTTATATCCTATCCCTCATTACAGAAGCAAGGATTTTGAATTTTGCTTTAGACCAACCTAAGACTTGTATCGTCATTCAGAAGAAGTAACATGGAGTTCGTCATAGCAAAGGTCTGGCGAAGGTGGAGGAAGTGATGAATTGTGAGGTGGGTGAAGACTAGAAGCCTCGTTGACCACACCAGAAGAAGGCTGTTGATGGACTTATCGACGACGGTGATGATGAAGTTTGGGTCATCGCTCACCAGTACCATCGTCACAGACCTTGACACTTCCACTAACTGGTAATGTTCCAATATGAGATAATATCAGTTGATGGGTTACGACTAATAACAAGATGATATTTTTTTCACTACTTTGTATTATGACTAAATTTTATCACTCAGAACCACACTTTTTAGTTTGTATGTTCTCAGTGATTCAAATGGATGCCTTGGGCCATAACCCATTGCAATCTGGCTATTTGTACGACAAGCTTAGTACTGACGCATTTTAGCAAATGTAGTGGTACTTTTGTAGTGTTCAGCACACAACCCCGAGGGTTTTGCAAGCTCTTCCAGCCTACCCAGTTTCTCTCGTATGCTTTTCATACCGGGGAGACTTTAGCTTTCCCCCCCCCCACTCTGCTGGCCCTTGTTAACTTCCTGTCCAACCCTGAAGAGTAATGTTGAGTACTAGATGACGGCAAGATCATTCAGGAGCTAGCTGATCTGAACTGTGTGATATTTAAAAGAGGCGATAATAAAGGGATGTGTTTACGATCCAAGGGGAGGCGAAAATAAGGAGCTGTCAGACGTTGTGAGTAACGTTGGTCAAAGCAGAGACTCTTAGGGTGTGTATGGTACTGCTGGTGGGGGTGACGAGGATGGCTAGCATATCACCTTGCCAGATATGTGCACGATCATAGCAGTGGACATTTTTGTGTGGACTAACGTTACATAGTTCAGACAAGAGGTGCCTAAATTAACTGTTCTTGTTCCAGAAGAATCTATGATTTTCTTTTTAACAAGGAATCTACAAAACTGAAACTTACTGACTATTTTTCGACAGTGATGTGATGACCCTGACCATAAGTGTGGTGATAAACGTCCACTCATATAGAGCGAGATATTTGTATAATTATTTATCTTGACTGTATTATAAGAGGCTGTGGACCAAAACTGATAAGGGTGAACTGTACTTTCTTCTGGCACTTTTGAGTCTCCATGACACATCTAAATACACGTATTCCATATAGTGGCTGAGGATATTGGATTAACAACAGTACTTTGAGAGTTCATAAGTCGTGACAGGTTCCAGGGCAACCACCCATATCAGTATTTATTTGACATTTGTAACCCTGTGGCAGGTGACCGGATATACAAAATCAGGCCTTCAATGACGAAGCTGAATGATCAGTTTGGTCAGTTTCAGGACCTCCTATAAAATGTGGTGATGGATGATTCCTTTCTACTGTTTAGAAAACATATTGGTGCCAACCAGTACATTCCCTCTGGAAGGAACTGGTTAGACACAAAACTCCTCATACTCTGAGACTGATTCCAGGAACATGGTTTGATTTGAGGCGCAAACCACAAGAGATGACATAATTCCAAAGGACGACCACCAAGGCTTTTCAGGAGCAATTTTTAAAAAAAGTTAATAAGTTAGCACTTTAGAAGGGAGCCACTTTCTCCCCATAAATAATAACCTCGCAAGTTTCACCAAGTTCCTGCTGTACCAGAGAAACTACTACTTGTGTTCGTTGTGCAATCCAATACAGCAGAAGACCCTGGCTGGAGTTATACAGCCAGATAGCGTGGGGTAATGTAAGTCTGAAGAAATTATAAAGAATGCTTGATGTCTGCTGGCATAAAAAAGAGCCTTTGAATCACCAGTACAGTGCACAAGGCGAGCTGAAGGACAATGGGAAAGGCGACAGAGCTATTGGAAAGCCACAGAAGAAATTTGATGTTCTTGCTGGATTTCAGGCTAAATATAAGGCTTCTCAATAAAACTGACTGGCAGGTGACTTATATCGGCTGTGTGAAGAAAACTGCAAGTAGTACAGGAACGTGTTTCTGCGCTAAAGGGTCATGATGCTCAATTTATAAAACTTGTACCAGTTCAGGACTAGAAAGAAGTCTCTAAGGATGTTTCAGAAAGCAGTCAAGAAAATGCTGGAGGCTTCTGAGGAGATCCAGCCACGTCCACTGATGCATCAGAGCAACTGTGGAGTGCCTGACCACCTCAGTGCTTGGGCCTAAACTATGTGGCGTGTTACAACCTCAGTGAAGTGCTGTCTGCTGCAGGGAAGGACAGGAAGCAGATATGTAGTGTGCTGGAACACCACCTTATCATATTCAGGACTACAGTGATGTCTGCACGTGGTGAGTCAAGTGCAATGTAGGCCACCGCCATGACTGCATCATGTAGTACCGCATGGAGTAAAACTGTCCATGAAGTAGCACTCAGTGGATTTTTTTTCTAAATGTGTGGAAAAGTTTCATGTAAAATGTTATGCTGCGTGTGAAAGGGTACGACTTCTTGTTCCTTAGACACAGAGCCTAGAGAGGGGTATTCTTTCTAGACCAGGGGGGGTCTCTTAACCCTTTAACTGCGGGGTTGTCATAGGCGCGCCGTGCCCATCCTGTGGGGCAAATCTGCGCTCTGACTGACTTTTTAAAAATATTTGGCAAAAATCAGTTATTAGTCCTAGAATGTTATAATTACATATGCTTATGGCACATACCTTCAGCTTTCTCCTGGGATTTTTTTTTTTTATCACTCGTCGACTATCGTAGGACATGTGGAGACTTCTGAAGTTGGGTACCTAAGTCTCCACTTTACCCTTCCCGACATCCCGTAATATGAATACCACTGTCTGATATTATCACTAGAAACACTATTCAATTATTTCCAAGTAGTTTGGAATCCATACTCAAAAAAAAAAAACACTGTGAAAACAATGTAAAAATACCAGCGCGTACGAGCCTCGCACTCGCGCTAATTCGCGGTTGGTATTCTGTCATTTCTTACTCATATACACACTCACACTATTATTTCTAGTACTTTATTACACTTATATATATCTACAGTCCTTTCCAGCTTCCCACACGATGTTTAGTAGGGGTAGAGGTAACAGGGCCTTTTATAATGGGTGCAAAAGCGCCAGAAATGGAAGGGCGCGACTGTGGCGTCCTTACACGTTGAAGACAAGAGTGAACTGAAAGTACTGTATGTATCTCGGTAGCCAAGAGTTGAAAATGTCAGCTGCTAATGTATATGCTAAGAAATAAGTCGTAGGAAATCTAGACAATACATAATAAATTAGATAGTTCCAGGTGAATATAAATATCACTCGGGCTTCTCCCCTCCTTTCTTATATACATTTATATTACGAGAATAGCTCATACGGCATATTTCACGGGGAAAAAAGCAGGGGGAATTAGCGAACGAGTGCAGGTTGGATGTTGCCAAGTGATAATTAGCCAATTCCAGGTGTATGGCACTATCAATTACCTTATTTATATATATATATATATTATTTGGCAGAAGAATAAGGAATAGGGTTCATTTCAATGGATGAAAACAGTGGAAATCCGGGAAAGATTTGTGTAGCGCAGAGCAGCTGAGCAGACGACACAAGAGGGTAATGGAGGGGAGGTAGGGAGGGGAGTCTTGAATGGGGGAAGATGGCTAAATTGTCATCAATGGATGGGAGTACTGATGACATTAGCAGCTCTGACTATTGTTGGACATTGGCAGTGCTGATAGATGATACAAGTTACCACCTGAAGGCCCGAGCGAATTCAAAACAACACAAAATTTAAAAAGTGACGCCCCGCGGTATGATCCATTGCATCCGAGCTTCACGGAAGTGACAACCTGCGGGTAAGGGGTTAAGGCAACTAAAGGGGACACAGCATAAAAACTCATGGCAACAAACCTTGCACGTATATTACCTTAAATTACACTCTGAGTCAAATACAACAGGGGGATACTTGACAAATAGGACAGGGCCGGAGGACTCTGTGACAGGTGGGCGTGGCCGGGGTTTGCTGTAGGGTGGGGCCCGGCAGTAGTGGGGGGCCCGGAGTGGTGGCCTGCATCAGGAGGCCGCTTGTCGTCAGGGCAGCCAGATGGGCCTTTGTCAGGAAGCCGGACTGCTGATGTTCATCTGGGGCCTCGTCAGGAAGCCGGACTGCTGATGTTCATCTGGGGCCTCGTCAGGAGGCTGGGCCATGATTGTCTCGTCCAGGAGTGGTCTGAGGACAGCGTGATGTGGGCGCCCTTCCTTGGGGCCCGGGGGGTCGGGCGCCCACTCTACCGGGCAGCAGGTCGTTGGGTGGAGCTTGGGAGGTCACACCCCTGGGTCCTGGGGACGTTTCGGCTGGTCCAGGGGCTGCGATCTCTCGTCTGCTGACCCTCTGTCCGGGGTGGACTGCGGGCAGCTCGGTGGTGAAGAGCCTGGCAGGGACTGGGACTGCCAAGGGGTGAGCTGGAGGGCGAGGACCTCAGGTATCAGAGGGACTTGCCAGGTCTCCTCCAGTTGTTCTAGCTGGAGGGCATCCCCGTTATGAGAAGGGGGAGGATACCCAAGCTGCTACAGGTAGATCCCAGCAGGCCCGGGAAATCCTCAGGTGGGGAAGGCAATGGAGTAGGGGGCGTGTTGCAGCACATAGTTGTTCCCTCTTCTGTGTGGCTTGTGGCCGTCACCGAGTCCCCTAGGGCACGAAAAGTGGAGCGGTTTGTGGCCGTCTCCTCCCCAGTGCAGCTTGTGGCCATCACTGAGGGTTCGTACCCCTGGCTACCAATGGGCGTAGTGCGGCTTGTGGCCATCACCTACTCAAGGGTGCCGTGCCCCGCGAAGGCTACATCCTGAATGTGGCTTGTGGCCTTCACGGGTGTGCAGGTGCGGCTTGTGGCCGTCACCAGTGTCCTTCTTCCCGGAGGACCAAAGGTAGCATGGCTTGTGGCCATTGCCCTCCTGCAGGTGCGGCTTGTGGCCGTCACCAGTGTAAGGTCCCTCCTGATGGATGCGCGGCTTGTTGCTGTCACCAAGGTGCGGCTTGTGGCTGTCACCTGTTCCCCTTCTTTTGGGGGTCTCAGTGGGTCTTTTGGGCGTTTTAGTGGGAGTGGCTTGTGGCCATCTCCAAGTTGCGGCTTGTGGCCGTCACCTGTTCTTCTTTGGGGGGTTTTAGTGGGAGCGGCTTGTGGCCGTCACCTGTTCCCCTTCTTTGGGGGTTTTAGTGGGAGTGGCTTATGGCCATCACCTGTTTCCCTTCTTCTGGGGGTTTTAGTGGAAGCAGCTTGTGGCCGTCTTCAAGGTGTGGCTTGGGGCCGTCTTCAAGGTGTGGCTTGTGGCCGTCACCTGTTCCCCTTCTTTTGGGGGTTTTAGAGTGGGAGCAGCTTGTGGCCATTTCCAAGGTGCAGCTTGTGGCAGTCACCTGTTCCCCTTTTCTTATAGGGTTGTATCGGGAACAGCTTGTGGCCGTTTATCCTCATGTGTGGCTTGTGGCCGTTTATCCTCATGTGCGGCTTGTGGTCATCACCCGGTGTGATTGAGGGTAGGAGGCAGCTTCTGAGCGGCTAGTGACAGTCTCCTGCTGGCTATCTGGGGCTATAGAAATGCCCCACCCTGAACCTGGCGTGGACTAGTCCAGCGGAGATGTAGTCCGCTGTGTCTGATAACTCAGTCGTGAGTGACCTGAGCATGAGAGGGGTGTGCAGGAAAGACACAGGTGCGCCCTTCTTGCACGGAGCCCACACTGACTATTTCTGCCCCTTGGGTGTCTCCTCCTGGGATGGGTGTCTCGGCCAGGTAAGGTTCTTGGGGCACTTCAGTATTCCGCATTTCACCACCGCACCACCGTCGGTGGAGAAAAAGCCATGTTCCCGTGCCTGTAGTGGTAGGTATGGGTGGTGGCGGTCTGGTGTTGTAGTGTGAGATGCTGTAGGAGGGAGACCCAGTGGGTGGTGATGGTGTCCGGTTCGTGGTTGTTAGAGAAATTAATGAATAATGTTGAGGGTTGGGGTGACTCCCAGAGGAGGCACAGAAGGTGGAGGGTCTCTCGGATGCATTTCTTCCTCCCTGTGGTGGGGGCCCAGACAATGTGGCAGATCTTCATGGCTGGAGGTGGTGTGGTGGAGGAGGTGGGCCGTGGCTGCATGCTAACCACCAGTGAGATGGCCGCCGTTTTATGCCACTGGTAGGGGGAGGAGTTGGGGATGTCCCTTGGAAGTGTGGCCAGTTGCGTTTTCCATATGGCCCGGTGAGTGGGTACGTCACGAGGTTGGTGTTCGGCAGTGTTGGGGTTGAGGATGGTGAGCGCGAGGGAGGTGGTGGTGTAACGCTGATGTGGGCGTGAGACTTGCCTTAATCGGGTCATTGAGGTGGTGAGTTTAGGAGTGGGTGGTGGTGAAGGGTGGGGAGGGGTGCGTGATGTGGAATGCCAGGTGATGGTTGGTGGTGGAGGTGGTGTGTGTGGAGCAGGTGGTGGGGTGGTGTGGGTGGGTGGTGGCAGTGCTGGCAGAATGTGGCATAAAGGGGGTGGTGCGAGTTGTTCGGTGGGTGTGAGGTGTTTAGGACAAGGTGGTGTGAGGAGGGGTTGCGAATTAACCCGCCGAGTCCCACCGACGTACGACACGTCCACGTCGCTACTTTTTCCCACGGACAGACCCACCAACATGCAACGTACGTCAATCAGTTGCAAGGCCCGTCGTTTGCACATTTTTCAAGATTCGCTGGTCAAGCAAGCAGGGATACTGCCTGGGCCCACCTGACCCCCCCTCTCCCCCTCACACTCAGTGCAATTCACCTGTTAGCAGTAACCTGGCCAGTAGAGGGAGAAACAAACAGAAGTGATGAGGTGGTAATGTCGTAAAGGAAGGTGCCATATGCTGGGGTTTTGGGTGAGTGAACAATGCTTTTATCGCCTATATTATTGTGTGAAAACCAATATAGACTTGTACTACACATAAATTCTACCAAATGAATAAATAAATACGTAATTTAAAGTGGCTTGAATTAGTTAACCCTTCCATAGTTCGTTTTCTTTAGCCAGGTACCCTGAGAAAGAAGGAAAACATGAGGCTGACTGACACCTGTACCAACATTTATAAGCTCAGGAGGGCGATTTCTCTATGAATTTTCCATGTTTCTCACCAAAAGCGGAGGTTTGAGCCCCCCCCCCAAAAATGTTGAAAATCGGTCGGGTTCTGAGCGTGTGCTGGGTAAAAAATCGGTCGGGACTGGACAGGTTAAGGGTTGAACAATGCGGCGTGCTATGTGGCGTAGGAGGGTGGTGTGGGTGGGCAGGTCAGGTGATGCGGCATCAGCGGCAGGGGAGGCAGGTGCAGAGGAGGAGGAGGAGGGGGGGTGATGAGGCAGCGGGTGAGGAGGAGGGGATGGGAGACAGGGTAGAGGAGGATGAAGGGGTGAGATACAGGGAGTAGGAGTCAGAGGGAGTGGTAGGGGTGGTGGGGGAAGATGTGGTTGCATAGCTGGGGGATTTAGGGAGTGGAGAAGGTGCGGGTGTGCTTGCCGTGTAGGGCCTCACATGTCTATTGCGGTAAGTGCTCGGGGTGTCATGGTAATTGATCGTGACTTGGTATGGATTGGGGACTTGGATAACCGTGTAGGGTCCTGTGAAGCGAGAGGCCAGTTTGTGTGGGGTTGGCAGTCGGCCTACCATAACTGTGTTTCCTGGCTTGTAGGGGTTGGTGGGAGTGGCATCCAGCTTCAGGTCTTGTTGTTTTTGTAGGTGGTGTAACTTGCTTTTTAGGTGGTGAAGGGGATCGGACACTGGGGACGTGGTCAGGGGCTTGAGGTAATGTCTGAGGGGAAGGAGAAATAGGGCTTCTCCAAAGACACGTTCATGGGGAGAGATGCCGTCATCTCGGGGGCAGGAGTTTAGTCCCACTTTAAGATTTTTACATGGGCAAGCCAGTCTTCATCTTTTGTTTCTTCTATCCGTGTTCATACCTGGTTTAAGAGGGTGCGATGGATCCTCTCACATATTCCATTTCCTTGGGGCCAATAAGGGTAGGAGTGGGAAATTTGGTACCCGAAGATGGTAGCGAGTTCTTGCCATATTTTCCCAGTGAATTCTGGCACACTGTCAGAATGTATCACCTGTGGGATACCAAAGTAGGGGAAGACGTGGCAGACGAGGACTTCAGCTACTGCTACAGCGTGGTGTTCTTTTGCTGGACATGCAATGAGGAACTATGAGTAGCTGTCCACGAACGTGATTATGTAATGGTAACCGGCTTTCGGTGGTAAGGGGCCTACTACATCCACAGCCAGGAGTTTCCAGGGCTTAGGAGCCGTGATATTGCCAGCAGGGCCGGGGGTGCGGGTGATGTCCTTCCCGAGGGCACAGGCCCGGCAGGCTTGAATCACTCCTTGGGCCAAGTTGGAGGGGCTTGGGGTCCAGTAGATGTCCCGAAGCACCTTTAGTAATTTTTTTGTGCCCAGGTGTATTCCGTTGTTAGAGTGGAGGTGGGTCATGATGTCAAGGGTGGTTTCGGGGTCGAGTACGATGTGGCTCGTTTGTGTGAAAAGGTGATTGTCTTGTTGGTGGAGCTTGGTAAAAACGCGGACTGGTATCCAGTCGGGTTGATCACGATTTTACCATCGTTGCACCAGCTCTGGGTGTGGGCGGATGGACTGTAAATGAAGCTGGGATTGAGCATCGGCATTTGTGTGGAGTTTTCTGGGATGGTAAGAGATTTCGTAGTGGAAATCTAATGTCTCTTTCCATCTGATGAGCTGTGCATTTTGGGTGTTGGATTGGTGAAGCCACTGGAGCGAATGATGGTCAGTAATAATGGTGACTTTAAGGCCGGACGGGTAGGCCCGGAAGTGCTCTAGGGCCCAGACTATCCCGAGGCACTCCTGCTTAGTGGCAGCATAGTTTCTCTCAGCTTGGTTGAGAGTTCGGCTGGCACAAGCGAACAAGCGATGCTCCCGTCCTTCTTGCACTTGGGCCAGGACAGCGCAGATCGCTATGAGCGATACGTCTGTATATAGGTGAAACGGTAGGTTGTAATTGCGGAAGGCACCGATGGGGGAGGTGATAAGTTTGGTCTTCAAGGTGTTGAATGCCGCAACTCTTTCTTCCGTCCATTCGAAAGGTTCGCCCTTCTTAGTTAGGTCGTGGAGGGGCTTAGCAATGTCGGCGAAGCCCTTTACGTATCTTTGGTAGTAGGAAGTTAGTTCCAGGAGAGCGCAGACTTCGTATGAGTCTTTTGGTAGGGGAAGATCCGCAATTGCGTGGAGTTTGTCAGGATCGGGGACAATTCCTTCCTGGGAGATTATTTGCCCCAGGAAGGCAACGGAGCGTGCCACCAGGACGCACTTTGATCGTTTAAGTTTTAGCCCAGCTTGTCTGATTCGCTGGAAGACTTGTTTCAGGCGATGGAGGTGACTGGCCCAGGTCTTGCTGAAGACAATGACGTCGTCTAAGTATGCTAGGCAAGTCTCCCACGTGAGGCCACTAAGGACGGACTCCATGAGATGCGAGAAGGTGGCAGGGGTGTTACAGAGCCCGAAGGGCAGGACATTAATCCTTTCACGTGCGGGTAAGTTTCATAAGTTTTTTGTTCTACGACACATCACTTTCTCCTCACCCCCCCCCCCCCCCACTGCCCTCCGCACGCACCAAAATCGTGTATTCTCGGCTTATTTTCACCACCCAAACTTATTTATTTTGTCACAAATCCTATATATTCCTATTCGTCGATGATTTTTCTACACGATAAGCAGGAAAAAACACAGAAAAAGACACTATATGTACGCTCGGGAATATTCATCTCACTTCCCAACATCATAACTCCAATGTTTAGTAACCTATCTCTACATGTTATACCATCAATAGAAAGAGAATTTTATTAGCTTTCGAAATGGATAGTTCCCAGTTATGGTTTTCAAGTAATAAGCAAAAAAGTAACATCAATTTCGGACAGACAACAGATTTTTTTTCTGGGAGCCCTAGCGAATTCTTTCCAGGCAGTATTATGTTTTTATCTCATCATCTTGTGCAGAATTTTATGGGTTTTTATTTAAGCCCCCAACGGTTTTCCTGCGCCTAATAGTTTTCGAGAAAAATGCAAAAAACTACGGTGTACTCACGCCGTTTTGTGGCTACGGGGCTGTTTCCTGCCTCCCTCTAACCTACTGCACTGTTTCACTATTTCCTTCCACACTAGGTATTGCAAACTATATTGACATGTTACACTGACACTCTTTTTATAGATGAATACTCACATTTGGTGAAGGGTAGAGGTAGTGTAGTTCTGGGGCCAGGGTTAAAACAGTAACAAAATCTTTGTTGGCTCAACGGCTGAAAACTGTCACAGATGCTTCACAGACACCTAAATCTGCTATTGCAAACACCAAATCTAATCACAATAGTGCCCAAAAACTCTACATAAACACAATTGGTGTAGCGAAGTACGTCGTGCTGTCATGATGCGAGTAACAGAGTAGATTTAAAGGGACAACGGACTGCGCACTCCTCTCCCACTGACAGCTGGTTTGGTACTAAACAACCTGTATGCACTCACGCTGTCGGGACCCACAGTTGCCAACTCATTCATTTTGATGGGAGCCAGGCAAGCTATGATGCTTCCAAAAATGACTCTAATCGACCAAATTTTTTTTTTTTTTGTAAATTTTTTTGCCCTTTATGTCGCTTTTGGCATCATCGTGCATCTTCGCAGAAAGACCCATATGACACCTAACGCATCGTGCACAAAAGGGTTAAAATCGTAATGCCTTCCGTTAATGGTGGAGAAGGCAGTTTTCCCTCTGCCGTCAGGGTGGACTGGGACCTACAAGTAACCTGATTGGAGATCCAGGGTTGAAAACCATGATGCTCCGTATAAGGAGTCGAGGGAGTCATCTATTCTGTGCAGGGGTGTGGCGTCCTTGGTGGTGAAGTCCGTGAGTCGTCTGTAGTCCACACAGAATCCCATGGACCATGGGCTGGTGGAGGGCAAGATGACGCCGGCAACTAACATTTTCTGGTCATGCCAGTCCTCCTCAGCCCACTGATGGGGATTTTTTCACCTGAAAGTCCAGGAGTAGATGGCAAAGGCTGTCCACTTGATGGGGAAAGAGATGGGGGGTAAGGGAGGGGGGGCGCGAGGAGGTGTGCAGGGCTCGGCCTCCTCCATTTCTCCTACAACTAACCCTTTTGGTAGGGTAAGGGGTGTGGTGGAGAGGTTAGCAATGTGTACCAAATCGCTGTGGGGGGAGGGAAGTGGGGGAGAGTAGACAGGAGGAGAGGGTTCCAGGGGGTAAAGCAGGGGAGAAGAGAATGGGGGTTCCTGATGGCCTGTTTAATAGCAACCAGGCCTTATGATGAGGGGGAATGGTGAGGGTGGAGGCGATGGTAGCAGGGAAGGTGGGGGCGAAAAAACAAGTGGTGGGGGTGGAGATGGGGCTGGAGGGGGGGCATCCATGTACAGATGGGCTGGGGGCTGGAGGCCGGAGGTCTGTTGAACTTGAGTCGACCCCCGTAGCAGTTGATGCTTGTCCGAAGTTTCTGAAGAATATCCAGCCCCAGGTATCAGTCATACACACGACAGGAGGAGTTAAAAATGATGAAGGGGTGCAGTGCAGAGATGTTTTGGTGCGTGTCTGCACGTAGGGCCCGAGTCTCCCCA
>JAGKTI010030738.1:0-12311 GCA_018397915.1 Birgus latro
TGTTCTTTCCTTTCTCCTCCCTGCTGCGTTTGTTTACACATTTAGTTTTATGTATTATTACTATGTCCTGCTGTGCTGTTTAACTTTCCTATCTCCTTTTCCTTTTCCATCCTTCACTTTAACCTCACTTTGTTTTTCCGAGTTTCACTTGTTCACATTCTGTTTTCTCTGTCCATAGTAACTTTTCTCTCACTCATTGTTTGTCTTTTCACCATTATTTTCCTTTCACGTCTTTAGTTCCTTTACACTGTCTAGCATACATTCGTTCACTCTTTTCTGTTCACTTTCATTTCTGTTACTTCCTGACTCTTCTGCTGATTAACTTGTAATTACACTGATTCCATTTGGTTCTGATGCCTTTTTCTTCTAGTCTTCTTTCTTACTCTTCGCTTCTTTTTATTCCTTTGTAATGTCTTTCAGCATATGAATTTTCACATTTTCACTCTCCCTTTCGTTTCTCTGTCATTTTATCTTCTTTCTGTATTTGCACTCATGAACCACTTTTACTCAAGAATGTTTTGGCTAACGTCCAGTGCAATTTTCTGTCCCTGTATTGTTGACTAGAAAATTACAGATGTGCCCGAACTCGAACTACCAGCGGTTAGCGCCGGCTTCCCCGCCTCCCAGCCCTCTAGACCTTTTGTCATCAAAATCTTAATGACGACGCCAGTTAATATGATAGATTGTCACATACACACCACCAACAGTTATATCTACATAGGGCTACACCTAACGCTGTTATATGTACACTGATAAATACACTAGCATCAGTCTAGTTTGTTAGAAGTAAGTAAATCAGTGGTAACAATTTTCCCAGACTAATTAAAAAGTTATATCTCCTGACACAACGGGGAAATACATAGATTAGGAGTCGAGTTACATGAGGGATGGAGAAATAACTAAGTAATGGAGTAAGAATGTAATAGGAAAACGATGTAGCTAGGCACTTAATCATAGACAAGTACAACAATGGATATTACAGAATATGATAGTGATACAACGCAAGTAACTGATTCAAATAATACAAGGAAACAGTATTTATAATAAAATCACATGGCCATGGTAAAAATCCAATAATATACGATTTAAAAAGTTGGTATGAGGAAAGTGCAAGTTATTAATAATAATTAAAACGGTAATCATTAATGTATATATAAAAAGGGGAAATAATTATAATAAGGAGTATGTTGATATTAAGTGTACATAGGAATTATAGTAATTCCATCATCAAAAAGGAATTGAAAGTAATAGTAAAAGTATATTTTAGTAAGTTCAGTATCATTAAAAGTATATCATCACTGCATAAGTCAAGTTCATTCTGTTGGAACATTGCTACTGGAACCTCTTCAGTGAACTGCACTGTAACGGAGATTATATTGATACATGTGACGGTGATGAACAAGAAAATTTCACACAACTGTTTACATAGGGCTTCACAGGAGCTGCCATAGTAATGTCTCATAATAACTAATGAATGTTCTCACTGTTAGTCAGGTGTTCCCACGTTTTCACACAATTTAGCTCTGTATATTATGGGTGAAATGCGTTGTGGTTGTTTCCTGATATGTGTTCTTTCTCTTTTATCAATATCTCATTAATTTCCTCCACCTCATGCAACATTCTTCTCTACAGTATGTTGTTACAAGTTCTTTTCGCTTCTTGTAGTCACATCGAGTGTCACTAGGTACCACCGGGGAGTGTCACTAGGTACCACGGGATTCAGTATCCTCTCGTGGCTGCACTAATCTCGTCGCAACCCCAGCTTCATGCAGCTTTTTCTGTATTTGTCTAACACAGCAGTGAAACTACACAGACAGTAGTAAGAAATATTAAAAAAAAAACTATATTAACAGATTCAAGAGTTTCATTTGTGCGAGAACGAACAGGATAATGACGATGAGTAGGGTAGGAAGCGACAGGGACAGAATAGCACAATTCCAGTCATTAGCAGGAATTAAATAGACACTGAGGTTGGATGATGAGCGACATGGAGACGATTTTTTTGTGGCCAGCCTTTACTGGATTCACCGAGATCGGCATGATATACTGAAGGTTTGGGGCTGCGCGGAAGGATTAAAAGGCAGGGCAGATTCACTAGATTCAACACTACTGGTAAGAATAGCAGAGAGAGAGACAGGGCAGGGATGAGGTATAGGCAGATGAAAGAACATTGACTGAGTCACTCAACGCAAACGTGATCGTAAGTATTCAGATAGAAATAGGGAGTTACTCAGTGAGAAGGAAAACTGAACAACGCGGAAGAGGGTGAACGTAACAACACATGGAGATGCTGGTAAGACTACATAGGTGTAATATAAATTATGATATACATAGGTGGAAGTCTCAAGTCATGATACACATAGCTATGAGGGACGTACATCAAGCCATGAGTGCGACCAGTTTGGTAATTTTGAAGTGGTAGTGGTGGTGATGTTAGCACTAATAACAAAGATATTCTGGTTAACAAGGAAAATATTTTTTAAATGTACATACATAAGCGATTATGTTACACTGATGAAAAATAAAATTACATAACAGCAAGTTATATAGTCATATAATAACTGAATAATTTTCAAATAGTTGGGTGACCACTCGTCTTGAAGGAAACCGACACTGTAACACAAGAGTGGAATGTAGTGCGGTTCGTTTCGGAGGGGCTCGGGAGCGGGTATTGTTTTCACTTGGTGTGTCTGTTTGTTTTTTTGTATGCCTGTCTGTCTGTTAACAACTTTACGCGAAAAGTTCTGGTGCGATATTGACTAAAATTACAGGGATGATGGGCTATGACGTTCTGATCACCTGTTTAAATTTGGGGTCAAATAAGGCCAAGGCCCAGGCTGTAGGCCCCAAATGTGTAAAAAAAATATATATATATAGTTTTTTTTCGCCATAACTCTTTCAAATTCGTCATATCAGCATGAAACCAAAACCTAAAGGTGCATCTTTCAAATCTGCATCCTATAACATGCCACATTACATCAGGGGAGTCACCCCCAAGTTAGCCGTAGGGGGGGGGGTCAGTGTCAGGTGGATCGGGCCTAAAATTTCAGTTGTGCATACAGTCGTCATTTTTCACCCGTTTTGCTCCAAATTTGTTATGTGACATCTTTGACTAGATATCCTGTTTTGTTTATACGTCAGCACTAAAATGACTGCCGAGGACGGATTTGCCGTGCCATGACACCGCCTCCTGTTTATCATGATCTCATCGAATTTCCTCCTGTTCAGTATCAGGTTGCAAGTTCCACGTTGAAAAAAAAAAAAGTACTGGTTTTGTCACAACTCTTCCGCAGCGATTTATTTTGCACATTTCTGGGTCGTATCGGCAGACGCTTGGAGGATTTCTGAATTCTTTCCAACACCATTTCCTTAGCGATTTATTTTGCATGAAGAAAGTCTTATTAGTTTTCACTGTTTTGTTGTTTTATGTTGTAACTTAAATTCATGGGATCAACTAACACAACAGTAGACAGGGAGAGAGGAAAAAAAAATATTATGAATAAAAATCCTTGCAGAGTGAATGCAGTTGGGGGATATACAGTACATATAAAATGAGGCCTTAAAAAAAAAAAAAGGCGAAGAAAGCGAGATACCGAGTCTGTAGTATATTTACAAGGAACAGCTGAAATTGGGAAGATATTTCTATAATAATTCTTTCTGGTGTATCAGGCTCCACTCCACCAACTTGTGGTGCTCTGCAGAGATTATATGTAGGGTACTTATAAGTGTGATTGTAGTGTTGGAGTGTCTTTGGATGTGTGTGTAGTGTGTGGACCAAGTGTAATCGGCCCACGCTGGCCGACTGGGTGCAAGCATACTTTTATAGTATGCGACACTGGTTCAACCACAGCACCCCTGTATCCGCCAAAGCAGTACTTGATCGGAAGACCGCTTCCAATGTTTAACACCCTGGCTGGGTGCGAACCCTCGTTCTTCAGTGCACGAGAACGCACACTTTACCACTGTACCAGAGGTTTTAAAGAAAAACACAGGAGAAGGATGAAGCTTAGCGCGATGTATTGACGAACACGAAAGTAAGAGACCAGACGGGTCATACAGCCAAGGATTGTGAGGCAGGAGGAGGAATTTAAAGTACAAGAATAATATATAAAGACTGTTATTGCGAGATAAAAGGAAAGGAATTATTAGGAAGAGATGAGAATGACTGCAAAACGAACAAGAATCTGATGGTGGTAAAAAAAAAAGAAGTTTCTTCTAGTATAGGATAGTATACACTTAGGAGAAAGGAAAG
Organism: Birgus latro; assembly: GCA_018397915.1. Lineage (NCBI taxonomy): Eukaryota > Metazoa > Arthropoda > Malacostraca > Decapoda > Coenobitidae > Birgus > Birgus latro. The sequence continues at coordinate 4,253 of JAGKTI010030738.1, forward strand.
AAATAGAATGAAGATTAAAGTCAGAGTGAGCCCAATGTAAAATTAGGTAAGGCTTTGCGCAGGGATAAGGTCTATGGTAACATGACATCTGAAAATTTCTTGACTTGCAACATAATTTGTTGGAGAGCGATATACATCGATCTTAACATTTCCTTAAGACATGCAGAAATTGTATAATTGCATACCCATTTCACTCATATATGTACCAATACTACACAGTAACAGGGTGTAATAATATATGAAATAATACTGTCTTGTAACAAAGATGCAATCAAGTTTGTCTACACTCAATATCGTACTTATAAAATGCTGTATTAATGGTGAAGTCGAAAAGATAATCATGACGAGGACATGGTTGTGAATGTATGCCACCAGTGATGTTGTTGGGGTGATATACAAGAAACTGAAGATCTGTGCACAGAATGTAACTTTGAACGATAGTCATTAACAGGAGAGGCAGTTTGCAGTGCCTCAGAATGAGAAGGAGAATCTGAAGGAGTGTCAAAAGAAGGAGTGGGAGAAGAAGATGGAGTATTTACGGGTTTAGAAGAAGGTGGAGTATTTCCGTCTGACTCCATCACTATTCCCTTCGAAGCACACTTCAGGTAGTCTGCATGCACCCATTTGGCATCAGTGTTAGACAGATCCTTTATTCCAAATAAATTTATGTCACCCCTATGAGAGGTGACACAGAAAGACCCAGGAATTTATCGTCAAGTTTTGATGCACACTCGTGTTTCAGGACAAAAACTAAGTCACCTAATTGGATGGTAATATCCGAGCCAGCTGCCTGTCGCTTACGTACCGTTTCTGCAATTGAGAGGGCTAAATTATCCTGAATGTACTTATGATTTTTCTGAAAAACTGAGAGGTACACTTTGACAAAATCATCATGATTGTATACCGAATCAGGCATAGATTGCAATAGAGAATAGGGTAACCTCTTGTCAAAGCCATAAATGACAAAGAATGGAGTTTCACCAATTGACTTATTAAGTGATCCATTAATCGACGCAGCTACTTGTGGAGTCCACTCATCCCAGGTGGAACTCTGATCTCCGACTATGTGGCATAGGCATTCCAAGATTTTACGTTTCTGGCACTCCACGAGGCCATTAGAGGCTGGATGACGGGCAATAACATTACATTTGCTAATTCTGTAGTGACGGCAAATTTCTTCCATCACTGAATTGTCGAACTCTGACCCGTTATCTGTTAGAATGACTTCTGGAGTTGTGAATGGACAAATAACTGAATGAACAAAAACACGGACAACAGTACTAGCAGATTTGTCATGCAGCGGAACCAGTACTACGAATTGGGAGAAATGATCAACCACTACTAATAGATAGATGAAACCAGATTCCGTACATGGTAATTTCAGAAGATCAAGGGAGGCGGTCTGCCAAGGCCTCGATGGTACAGGGTATTGCCATATGGGTGCAGGCTTACCAGTAGATCCTTTTTTTGCGAACACAAGATAGGTTCTGCTTCACAATGAGCTTCTTCATTCTTTAGCATTGTCCAATAATATAAAAGACGCGCCTGTCGTGAGCATCTGTCCTTACCTGGATGCGACGTGTGAGGGATGTCATGGATTAAATGGAGGGCAGCAGGAATTAAATCAGTTGTAATGACCAGTTGCCTGATTTCGCGATGAGGCACATCGCTACCTGTGAGTACCATCCTTTTGTACTGTACAGTAAGTCGTTCAAGAGGAAAAAATTATACACAGGAACTTGTAACTTTGGCAAGGAAGAATCGTCACCAGACTAAAAGAAGTACAATGATCTGAGACCACAGAGGGTCAGCATGCTGGAACCCTGCACCAGATTTATATCAAAATCTGTCGAGACTGTGGCAGCATAACGAGCGACTGCATGTGCTACAGCAGTTGACTTTCCAGGAACATATTCAAACACTGGATTATAGTTGTCAACAATAACTGCTCAGTGCGCAAGGCGGCCATTAAGGTTACACCCACGAAATAGGTCGCAAAGAGGAAGGAGATCTGTCTGGATATGATCAGGATAACCGTAGATGATGATGTGGATATGTTTTAGGGACCAGACCACGGCGAGCACTTCTCAGTGAGTTGCGCTGTAGGTCTTTTCTGAGGGGTTTATTACTTGACTAGCATAGGCAACGATACGTTTCCTGCTTTCAGGGTCATTTTGCACGAGAACCGCACTGAGGCCCACTCCAGAAGCATCTGTGCGTTGTAAGAAAGGTTTGGAATAATCAAGGAATGCCAAGACAGGAGCTTGTGCAAGAGCTGTTTTCACGGCGGTAAATGCAGTAGCTTGTTCATCTGAACGTACAAAAGGCTCATTCTTCTTTAACAGTTCAGTCAGGTGCGCAGCTGTTTGGGCATACCCTTTGGTGAAAAGAGGGTAATAGCCACTAAGATCAAGGAAACTAAGTACTGCATCTGTGTTGGTAAGGGTAGGAAAGTTGGTCACTGCACTTAACCTTGTCGTCCGATGTGTGTATGCCGCGAGTGTCGACGACATGTCCTAGGAACATCAGCTTCTTAGAAATGACACTTTGACAGCTGTGAATACCTCTGCCGGGACAGAGCAACTAGCAATAATGACGTCACCAAGTTAAGCAGAGACTGAGTGGCCAACTGTGCCGGCGAGGACTGTGTGAATTAATTGCCTGGACACCAACGGGGCATTTCTCAAACCAAACGGGAGTCTAAGGAACTGGTAATGACCGGACCGGGTGCTGAAGGCAGTGATTAAGTGAGAAGATTTCTCCATTTCTACTTGTCAATAGCCACTCGACAGATCCAGCGGGAAAAATACAATTATTATTATCTAGTGATTCCAATAAATCAGCGAGCACAGGAATTGGGAATCTATCCAGAACAGTCAAGGCATTGATACGGATCTAGTCTATGACAGGGCACAATTCACCACCCTTCTTTGGAACTAGAAATAACGGACTATTCCAAAGACAGTCAGAATGTTCAGTAATGTCGGATTTTAACATTTCATGTATAAGACTATAAGCTTCTTTACACTGACTATACGAGTCAAGTAAGTGATTGGCAGGGACGTTCACGGGTTGAGCGTCAGGCTGCAATGTAATCAAATGCATTACTTGATTAGTTTTGCCCATGTTCTCACCAGGCAGAGATACAGCCTCACAGAAATCATGCAGAAGTTCAAGTAACTGTCCTCTGTACTGAGGATAATCGCCATGTTTCACAAGAGACTCGAGACTATACTCTGCTTTTTTTTTTTTTTATTGAGGCGAAGATGCACTGGACAGGTTGGTGATAATTGGCAGAATGCAACATGTCCAAATAACATTTACTAACCCAAATTTCCCCCTCAGATATATGTTGTCAATTAATAATGCTAACGAGTAAAGATCATGAAATAATGTTGCATTCAGCCAATCATCGCCTCGATAAAAAAAAAAAAAAAACTGAGTATAGCTGGGGTTGTACCGTCAGTAGGGTAAGCAACTAAGCACATATCTGTAACAGAGAGAGGGAAATCTTGGCATACACGTACGACCGCTGGATATATACAAAATCACCAATCTGTGCCACGGCATGCAGCTTAAGTGGTGCACTAGTGATGCTGGATATGTACAGATAACATAAGCCGTTGTGTGACACCGGACACATCGCAGACTCCTAACTCAAACCCTTAACATGGCAGGTCTCAGGCTGTGCAAAAGCAGTGACACCGCTAGGTGAACCAACACTCCTCAGAGCAGCCTTACTATATATATTAGGGGGCAAACCCGTGCACTGTTTTACCACTGCTCTGTTGGCTGTTGAGGACTGCATGAGGTCTTCTAATGGCAATGAGGTAGGTAATGACGAGCCACAGGATGGCTCACTGGGATGATCTAGTTCATAATCAGGGCGAGAATCTGAGGAGTTTGGGAATTCAGTAATGGAATTAGGTAGGTCAGTAACGGAATCGGGCATGTCAGAGGATGGCGAATCGATAGGAGGGACAGGAACTGCATCAACTCGTGACTGGAAGGGAATCTGATATTGAGATACTTGGTACGATCCAGTCTTTAATAGTACTGCCTCCAGGTGCCAGTAACACATTGCTATCTTCGTCTTCCATGGTTTTAACACCCAAAAAAACGTCAGCAGGACAGCTGATCGGAGTGACATAGAAATCGTCAACGAATGGATATGCCGAATCATGTAGAGAAAATTGAAGCTGAATTTTGCCTTTGACATTTAAATCTGATCCATCTACACTACAAAGACGATGATTGGAGGGCTCAAGGAAGCTAACATGTTTCGAGCTGTTATATTTAATTCTTGCTAACACATGTTCATTTAACAAGTTGGTGGTAGAACCTGAATCCGTAGAGAGGCATTCACTTGACCGCAATTTCCACGCTTAACTACGCCTAAGGAACATAATGCGTGAACAATATACAGGGGTAGTCCATGCTGCTCGGTAACTGCTATGTTGGAGGGTTCCGAGTGTCGTGCTGTAATTCCCCCAAACAATGTTGTGCAAGAAAACGACACTTATTAGTAGTATGGCTTGTGGATCCTTTGTAATACTTGCAAAATTCATGGCAGGACCTCAAAGGTGAATGCCGGCGCCAGTCATAATACTGTACCTACAGTTTCTATGGCCGGACTGCAGCCTATGGGATTGTCCGTTCTTACGGAATTGTACACGCCTGGAGCGACAATTTGACCAATGATGTCCAGAGACACCACAGTGCCAGCAAATAATGAAGAATTTCACGCTCCGATGTGCTATTTGTGACGCCCTTTGGGCAGGTGACGACTCCTAGCTGGTGAAGGTAACCTGCATTTCGAAGAAAACTAAGTATTAGTAGTGACACTGTTCATGGATGAACATGAACGAGCAGAGAAATATACTGCCGCGCCCATCATCGTTGTTAGCATACGTAGTCGGGACTGCGAAAGTGTTGTATGAGGCACTACACTGGGCGGATAATGAGAGAGCAGCGGAAACCAAGGTAGTAGTGAGAGTGATTGTGACGTAGATGGGGTTTTGACAAAGTTAATTGACGGTAGATCAGTAGGAAAATGAGGAGATGGAAGAGGTTCTGTTTGGGGGAAGGGGGGGCGGGAGGAGTAAGAATATCTGGGCTATTAGCAGTATTATATGTTGTAGTAGAAGCTGGAATAATTTCAGTAATAGCAGTAGAAGTAGTTGTAGTGTTAGTGGTGTTCGCGGTCGGCTTCACATTACAAGTAAATTTACCATCACGAAGCAAAGTTATTTCAGTATCATTATCATTTTCTAGATCATTATGATATCTTTAGACGACTGGTGATTTGGGGAGAGTTTCCCACGTTTGATGTAAAGCATAATATTATATAATCGGAGAGACTAAGCTTGAGCAGGAGAAATATACTGTATATATATGCACACTTATGAAAATGAATTATAAACACTGAACACGATATGAAAGAAAACTGATGTTATGAAGAAAGAATAAAATATGAAGGAATGAAAGAAATGAATATAGAATGATTGAAAATGAATCATACACAATAAACACGATATGAAAGAAAATGATTTATGTACAATGAATACCGGTATCAATTTAAAGAAAATGAATTATTGACAATAGACATTTTATTAAAGAAAACTGGCAAGGTTATGAAGAGTGAATAAAGAGTGATGAGGAGAGAAAAGATTAATAAAAATTAAAAGTTTAGTAATGTCAAAGAGATAGAATACTTAATGAAATCAGGAATTAATAATGATAGCAATCACAATCTTTAGACAAAGTGACAGACAATTTCTGGAGAAAGTGACAAGAAGGCAAGGTAACAGTAAAATAATGATTACAAATGAAGGCAAGAGTATAATTGCCTCCGCCAAGGAGGTTATGTTTTCAAAACCCCTGTCCATTTGTTTGTTGTTTGGTTGTTTGGTGAGCAAGATTGCAAAAAAACTACTTTACGGATTTCCACGAAACTTGGTAGAAGAATGGGTCTTGGCCCAGAACAGACTACATTAAATTTTGGGCGGATCCGGATTAAGGTGCGGATCCAGGATCTTTTTTTCTCACTTTAACATTGCGAGATAAAGCGTTTTTCGACATTTTCGTAAAATTTTCAGTGAATATTGCATGGATCTTGATGAAAAAAACTAGGCATATTTAGGATGTTGGTATCTACGAATGTGGATAGTTTGGCGCGGATCCATATAAAATTCCGGATCTAGCGGATTTAAATATGTTTTTTTTTTGGGGGGACAGTCTTTTTCCAGCGCATGTTGGGCGTTGCCGGAGGTATGCGCTCTACTGAGTGGCATTCTAGTTACAGTTGTATTCACTGAGACTGAGGCAGGAGCTGGATGTTTTCTCGAGTATGTAGGTAAAGTGAGGCTGGAGACTCCACCCACCTAGAAGTGCGGATGCGCTGATTGGAGAGAGGTGGATGACACAAGTCGTGACTTGGCCGTTCGTGAGTGGGGTAGCTTCTCCCACCAGGCAGAGCGGCTGAGCTGACTGGAGAGGACTGATGAAACCCCGTGATGTGGAGCGCTGTGGTTGGTCACACACCCGCTGCTGGATGATGTGCTATGGCGTGGACTCTGGGTGTGGCCGGCCTTGACTTGTCCGGTTGACCCAGGTGGAGACAATAGGAATACTGCTTGAAGGTGTGGCAGGGCAGTGAGTGGTGACGTATGCTTGCAGGCGGGGCGAGTTGCTAGGCAGTGACGGAGAGTGGGAGGAGGACAGTTTACCACAAGTGGGCAAGGGCAGGACCATATGGGCGGTGGCAATTCACCCCACCGTAGACGCAGGACACACACTCCTCAGTTCCACACAGCAGCAGAACCAGGGGACGAGATTGGGAGAGCAGGCAGGTGAAGGCCCCGGAGATAAGCAAATGCAGCTGATTACACTGACACCGAGAGCCGAGGGCACGTAGCGTAGGTATGATAGGTACTGTTAGATTATTACTACAGGGTAATCAGGGCGGCTTATACTGGCAGGGAGTGGCTTGTCGGTATGTATAAAACAGGGTGTGTCTCACTGGCTGTTATTCTGATAAGGTTTGTTGGAGACGTGAAATATGTGCGTTAAAGCACCTCGCTTCCACCAGTTTCAACCATTTTTTAGTTCAGAAGGTTGTGGCCAAAATCCAGTGCGGTTTTTTGCCCTTTCACTGTTGACCAGATTATTACAGCTGTGCCCTGGGTTGTGCCTGAACTAGAACTGCCAGCGGGTAGTGACTGCCTCCCTGCCTCCCAGCTCTCTTGACCTTTTGTCATCAAAATCTTCAGGACGACGCAAGCTGACTTAACAGATTTTGTCTTGTACGCACTACCAACCGTTATATATACACAGTGCGTCACCTAACACCATTATGCACTGATAAATCCACTAGCATCAGTCTAGTTTGTAAAAAATCAGTTAATCATTGGTAACACACATTCTTATCCGATCTCATTTTATCTGTATTTTCCACTCTTTCTCATCCCATTTTCAATCTTAAATCTCCTTTCACCTTCCTCCTTTCAGTTACACTTGTCATGTCAACATATGGAACCGCATTTCTCTCACCTCCTCCTCTTTTCTGTCTTCTCATCTTCTCTTTGTGTACTCACATTCATTCTCTCATCACATTTACCTTCCTTCGTGTAGCCGATATTTTCACCCTCACTTCCTTTACCATCTAAACAACTTCTCTCAGCATTATTTTCACTATCCATTCACTCACTTCTCGTACTGTATCCTTCCCCCTCGTGTCACCCTTCAGTTTTTTTTTCTCTCTTACTCTCATTCGTTCATTAATTTTCACTACCCTCACTTCCATCATCCATTTCGACACATGTTCCCTTCACTCTTCACCATTCACTCTTCCCCACTTACTATGCCCTCCCCTCACAGCATCCATCACTCCCTTCTCTCTCCCTACACCGTCTCCCTTCTCTCCATCCATCAGCCTGGCCTGCCTTCTACCGCAGTGTGTTGCATGAGGGAGGTCGATAATAGCCTTACGCACGTATAGGCATCACTTTTAATGAGAATAAAGTCAGCTCACCCTCAGGCATGATTATGGCTGAAACAT
>JAGKTI010030739.1:0-12311 GCA_018397915.1 Birgus latro
GGGTTGCGCTTGATGAGACGCGTCATTACCCCTCCAGCCGTCTTTATGCCCAGTGACAGTGGAGCCACATCCAGCAAAAGCAGGTCCTTCACCAACTCAGACTGGTCACCTCGCAGGATGGCAGCCTGCACTGCTGCACCATAAGCAACTGCTTCATCTGGATTGATGGATTTGTTCAGTTCCTTGCCATTAAAATAGTTCTGTAACAGTTTTTGGATCTTTGGAATACGTGTAGATCCACCCACAAGAACAATTTCATGGATGGTGCTTTTGTCCATCTTGGCATCTCTCAGTGCCTTCTCAACGGGCTCCAGGGTGCCACGGAAGAGGTCAGAGCACAGTTCCTCAAACTTGGCCCGAGTAATAGAAGTATAAAAGTCCTCGCCTTCAAAGAGAGAATCAATTTCCACACTGGCTTGTGTTGATGGCGATAGTGTCCACTTGGCTCTCTCACACACTGTACGCAGCCGATGCAAAGCTCTCTTGTTGTTTGAGAGGTCTTTTTTGTACTTCCTCTTGAACTCCTGCACAAGGTGGTTCACCATCCTGTTATCAAAGTCCTCCCCTCCTAAATGAGTGTCTCCAGAAGTTGCCTTCACCTCGAAGAATCCATCATCAATACTGAGGATCGACACGTCAAATGTTCCACCTCCCAGGTCAAAGAAGAGAACGTTGTGCTCACGTTTTCCTCTTACCTTCTTGTCAAGTCCATAGGCAATGGCAGCAGCTGTAGGTTCATTGATGATTTTGAGTACATTGATGCCAGCGATCGTGCCAGCATCCTTGGTGGCCTGACGTTGAGAGTCATTGAAGCAGGCTGGCACTGTGATCACGGCATCCTTCACAGTGCATCCCAGGAAGCCTTCGGCTGTTTCCTTCATCTTGGTCAGAACCATGGATGAGATCTCTTCGGGGCTGAATGTTTTCATCTCTCCCTTGAACTCCACTTTGACCTTGGGTTTACCTGCCTCGTTGATTACAGTGAAGGGCCAGTGCTTCATGTCACTTTGTACTGAGGAATCATCAAACTTGCGACCGATCAGTCGTTTGGCGTCAAACACAGTGTTGTTGGGGTTCATAGCCACTTGGTTCTTGGCAGCATCACCGATGAGTCTCTCTGTGTCAGTGAAGGCAACGTAGGAAGGTGTAGTTCTGTTGCCCTGGTCGTTGGCAATGATCTCCACCTTGCCGTGCTGGAATACACCCACGCACGAGTACGTAGTGCCCAGGTCGATACCGATAGCCGGGGAAGACATTCTGTTGGACAAACAGTCATATTAGTGTTAAATCACTTTTGCCTGTTTTGTAGTGTATTTTCACCTGTCGATTAATGTACAGAGATCATAGTAATGCTTCCTATAAATGTCTGAAGACTTTCAGCGTTCTTAATCTCTCTAAAAGCAGTCATTGTTAACTTGGGGGCGCTTCCCTTAAAGGGGCATAAAAAATTTCCAAGGGTGATGAGGACCTCCCAAAAATAGAGTGGTTCGAACTTGTGTGTGTGTGTGTGTGTGTGTGTGTGTGTGTGTGTGTGTGTGTGTGTGTGATGAACGATTTACTTATAATTAGTTTTTTTTTTATAATGTGTCCGACGCTGGGCATAGGCTACACAGCGTGCTATCAAGGTCCAGCAGTCCTCCTACATACCATACACCTTTACATGTCACCACTTCGGCGTTAACGCCCACCATCCATATTGAATACATGCTAGGGCTGTCTCATACAGGACTGGTGTATTGGTATTAGCGGGGGTAATTTTACGACATGTCGGCGGGTCTTCTGGTAGATCAGTAAAGCTTGATTTAACGAAATTCAAATCCTCAAACTGTTCCCTGCCCTAGCAAGGATTTGAACCTTGGTCCGTTAGGACCGCAAGCCACCATTATTCATATTCTGCCTCTCTTTTAGCCATCAAAGCACATTTTTCTTTGAAGTGGGTTTCTTTCCTTCATGCCTGTCACCTGGTTGCCTTCTTGCCTTTGTTTTCCTCTAATATGGTCGTTTGAGAGATGAATAAAGATACCACCGACTCTTGTAGTGCAAGACAGACCAGACCCCATTAATAATATACACGTTCCTCAACTTCCTCCTATCCCTCGAAAGAGGGGGATAGTGAACTGCAAGAAAATGGCTAATGCAACTTGAATGCAACTTGGTTAACGTGTACATAAACCTCCGGCAAGAATAATAACAAATCTGGAATAAGTTTCTAGAGTCAGATAATGGGAGGAATAGGGGTGGGTTTGGGTGCTGGATATGTTGATCATGACTAGAGGGGCACGTGATTATGTGAAGCAAGGCTAAGGAGGGCCTGACTCGAATAAGGGTGAGAGCCACTGTCTTAACCCCTAAACCGCGGGTCGTCCCTTTCGTGACGGTCGGGTGCAATGGATCAGACCTCAAGGAGTAACTTCTGTGACTTTGTGTTTTTTTTTTATTCACCCGGGCTTTCAGGTGGTGACTTGTATCATCTATCAGCACTGTGAATGTCCAACAATAGTCAGAGCTGCTAATGTCATCAGTACTCCCATCCATTGTTGACAATTTAGCCATTTTCCCCCATTCCAGACTCCCCTTCCTACCTCCTCTCCAATACCCTCTCATGTCGTCTGCTCAGCCGCTCTGCGCTAAGTAAATCGTCCCCGGATTTTTCCACTGTTTTCATCCATTGAAATGAGCCCTATGCCCTATTCTTATACAAAATAATATAAATAAAAATAAAAATAGGGTAATTGATAGTGCCATACACCTGGAATTGGTTAATTATCACTTGGCAACATCCAACCTGCACTCGTTTGCTACTTTCCCCTGCTTTTTTTTTCCCGTGAAATGTGCCGTAAGAGCTATTCTCGTAATATAAATGTATATAAGATAGGAAGGGAGAAGCCTAAGTGATATTTATATTCACCTGGAACTACCTAATTTATTATGTACTGTCTAGATTTCCTACGACTTATTTCTTAGCATATACATTAGCAGATGACATTTTCAACTCTTGGATACCGAGATACGTATTGTACATTCAGTTTGCTCTCGTCCTTCACGGTGGAATCACATCGCAGTCGCGCCCCTCCATTTCTGCCCCTTTTGCGCCCATTATAAAAGGCCCTGTGACCTCTACCCCTACTAAACATCGTGTGGGACGCGGTAAAGGACTGTAGATATAAGTGTAATAAAGTACTAGAAATAATAAAGTGTGAGTGTGTATACGAGTAAGAAATGACAGAATACCAGCGGCGAATTAGCGAGAGTGGGAGCGAGAGTGGGAGGCTCGTACGCCCTCGTATTTTACATTCCTTTCACAGTGTTTTTTTTTTTGGGGGGGGAGTATGGATTCCAAACTACTTTAAAATCATTGAATAGTGTTTCTAGTGTTAATATCTGGCAGTGGTATCCATATTACGGGAAGTCGGGAAGTATAAAGTGGAAACTTAGTTACCCAACTTCAGAAGTCTCCACAAGTCCTACGGTAGTCTACGGGTGCCAAAAAAAAAAAACATCCCAGGAGAAAGCTGAAGGTATGTGCCATAAGCATATGTAATTATAATATTCTATAATTATAATATTCTAGGACTAATAACTGATTTTTGGTAAATATTTTTTAAAAGTCAGTTGGAGCGCGAATATCCCCGCGGGATGGGCACGGCGCGCCTCCAACAACCCCGCAGTTTAAGGGTTAAAGATTAGAGACCTCGTTGGATATTTTTATTCTAACCATGATGAGGCGATTTAATTTGGTGAGAGAAGCCTTTGTTTCTAAATTTTGGATTTTTTTTTTTCAATTATGAAGCACCATTTCGACAACTCTTAAACTACTTTATTCTGCCGTGGGATGTCCTTACTTCATCAGGAGTTATTGCTATCAATGTTATGCCCTCTAAACCAAAGGCACACTCTTAGAAGATCCTGGGTAATTCCAAAACAGTTTATACAGCTTCAGTTAGACGTCTCGTGCGGAAAGGTTTAATTAGATTTTGATGGACTGTGCGTGACCAGCACTTTGGGGAGAAGTAAAGAGGCTTAAGTGCTAGATTTCTTGAGTATGCAAAATGATGCACTTCCACACTGCTAATGAATACAGTATATTGGCATAGAAGTATGTTGCACAATATCTTGCTTTTAGTATTGTTACGAAGCGGGTTTTGCCAGTTAGGTGTTCGAGAACCTTCTCGGTGTTTCCTGTTTACTGTAGGCTGGTTTCGGTACGAGTCAGAGTTGCCAGTTCGCCTGCTATTTATGAGCGTAGTTATCTCGTAAGTTATGCATTAATTTTTATGCTCTTTTTCTCTATAATGTTTTATTTACGTGAATGTTCGTTAAACTATGTAATTTAATTTAAGTTTGGTAATTGAGTTAGAGTGTTATTTAATATAAGAAGACTGGCATATTTTGGTTGTCTCTTATTTGGCAACACCGTCGAGTTCGTGCTAGAAGTTTCCTGAATAATGCAAGCTTATATAAGGAAGGGGATGAGACACTAGCAGTTTGAAGGTTTTAGTCAGGCCTCAGTCAGTTTGAGTGAAGTTGGGTGTAGTGAAATGAGTATATTTTCGGTACTTGTGAAGCAGTGAAGTGTTGTTGGCAAACACAAAAGTGTTGTAGAATTTTCGGTACTTGTGAAAACAGTGTTGTCAAAAGTATTAAGTGTAATAACAGTGAAATGTTGTCAAGTATTAAGTGCAATTGCAGTTAATGAAGTTTGTATAACTCTAGTGCTTGTGAGAACAGTGAAGTGAAGTTGGAAAGCATTAAGTGGAGTTATTTGGAAAATAAAGACAGTGAACTTTAAGAAGCCAGTGTTTATTTTCGCCTCAGCTGATCTTGTGTGTTGTACACCTAAAGGCTGACCGTAGGAAGAATGATCATTGGGCAACGTCCTTCCTATGCTGAACTACCGCTGTTGGAGCCTGTGGCAGTGTGGGGACTAGGGACACAACACTGGTGTCAGGAGTGGGATAATTTAGGTGCTGCAGTGAGTCTAATCTTCGACATGGAGCAAGGTTGTGTGCAAACAAGATCCCAAGCTGGGTAGGAGGAGGTGACCCTGGCTGCGATGATGAAGTTATTACAAGCTTCACAGAAAGACCTCAAAGAACAATTACAGGCACAAACGAAAGAGCTCAGGAACGAAATCAAGGCACAGAGTGAACAACTAGAGGCACAAGGTGAGGAACAGAAAGAGCTCAGGAAGGAAATGAGAGAACAATTACAGGCCCAAAGTGAAGGACAGAAAAAACTCCAAGCACAATTACAGGCACAGAACTATGAACAGAAACGACGACATGAACAGTTTCAGGAGGCATTACATGAGCAACAGAGGGAAGTACGACTGAGGGTGCAAGGACAGCTAGATGTATTCATGGGGGAAATGAAGGAAGAACAGCAACAGCTTAAGAAGGAAGTAGATGCCAAGCTAGAGCAGCAAACGTATGAGGTAAGCAATAATGTGATGGAATGTAAACAGCATATAGACGACGAGTTGAAGACAATTAGTAAATAGTGACAGAGTGCAAACAGCATGTGGACAGCCAGCTGGAGATTAGTGAGAGAATAGTGATGGAGTGAGGACAGCATGTGGATGGCCCGTTGCAGCATGTGGTTGACCATGTGAAGATACTCAGTGAGAAAATGAAGGCTGTAGAGAAATATTGCACTGCTGAACCTCAGGTTAGTGTACAGGGAGCATATGAAAGGAATGGACAATGTATGGTGAATCCCATACATCTAAAGGCATCTAGAGGTAGCATTACAGGGTTGAATAATCAGAATGCAGAAGTTTTAAGTCCTGGCCTTAATTATGATGCCCCAGTTTTTAGACCTCAAACCAGTGAAGTGCGTGGTTATAATGGGGGTCCAATTAAAAAGAAACCTCAGGAATTTGATGGTAGAGTATCTTGGGAAGCTTACCGTGCACAGTTCGAGTTACTTGCGGATCAGAATGGCTGGGATGATAGGCAGAAGGCAGTGCAGCATGCTACTAGCCTTAAGGGTGCAGCAACGGAAATTCTGGGCCAGAATTCAGTGATGGAGAGAAACAGTTATCAGTCCCTTGTTGAAGTGCTGGGGCGCAGATATAGAACCATGTACCAGGCTGAAGTTTACTGAACAAGATTCTGGAGCCGCATACGGGCTCGAGGAGAATCCCTGCAGCAGCTTGCTCGTGACCTGGAGAGTATGGCATTTAAGGCATAACCTGGAGCTGCCCCTAACCTGTTGGCTATTCTTCTGAGGGAGCAGTTCATTGATGCTCTTGACAGTGCAGAGTTGATAGTGCAAGTGAAGCAGGCATACCCCTAAAGCATGCAAGAAGCACTTGCCAGGGCTCTAGAGTTTGAGTCCTATGTCAGGTCCAGTACGTCCACTTTTCAGACAGGTCGTAGTGCAGGATTCAAATCAAGAAAGGGGCAGGTATGTGAAGCAGAAAATTTTGAGGGAAGGTGCTGGTACTGTGAAAAGCCAGGACATCAGAGAGTGGATTGCAAGAAGTGGAAGAGGGAACAGGAGATCAGAGGAGGTTGCTGGTTTTGTGGGAAGCTGGGACACAAGGTCGATTGTTACAAATGGAAGAATGAGCAAGAACAGAGCAGTGCAAGAATATCCCCGATTGCAACAAACGGGTCTTGGACATGTGGTGAGGTGGGACACTTCAGCTATGAGTGTCCAGATAAGAAGGATGAGGGTAAATAAGTGCAGGCTAGTGACGAGAAGCAACAACCAGCCAATTTTTAACAAGAAGCCCAACCACTGAGGAACTGCACCTTGATGAGTAGTGTGCAAGAAGACAGAAGAACTGACGGCAAGCAGCGTAGTAAAATGGAAGATCTTGATAAGAAATGCCGCTGTACTACACTGACAGGGCCAGTGTCAGATGAAGAAGACCTGAAAAAGATGCAGATGAAGGATGCAGATTTCATCCAGTGCTAGAGTGACTGTAGCGGAGTACAGTGCAACCATCATGGGAAGAAGTTTCCAGGTTAAGCCCTGCAACCAAAAGCTACTGGAGTCAATGGGTCCGTGCTCGTTTGAATAATGGACTACTGGAGCGTCAGTGGGAGACACACGATGGCCTCAGCAAGTATTGGCAAATAGTGGTTCTGAAGAAGATGAGGTCCGAGATCTTGGATGAGTCCCATAACCAGATCACTTGTGGGCACCTGGGAGTGAAGAAAACTCTTAGCCAGCTGCGACAGAGGTTCTACTGGATTGACATGCGCCAGGATGTTGAAGAGTGGTGTCGGGCTTGTGATGTGTGTTGTGCCAAGAAGGGACCCAAGAAACGTGGTTGCACCCCTCTTCAGCTGTACCAAGTGGGTGCACCGATGGAAAGAGTCATGGTGGACATTGCTGGACCTCTGCCACTCACTGAAAGAGGAAACCGGTATATATGTGTCGCCATGGACTTCTTCACAATGTGGCTGGAAGCCTATGCTATCCCTGATCAAGAGGCTGCGACTGTTGCTCAGGTGTTGGTTGACCAGTTTTTCTGTCGTTTTGGGATGCCATAGGAGCTACATTCAGACCAAGGTAGAAACTTCGAGTCTGCTGTGTTTTGTGAGTGCTGCAAGTTACCGGGGATCACGAAGACCAGGACGACCCCACTAAGGCCACAGTCGGATGGGATCGTGGAGAAATTCAACTGGACCCTGGGACATGAACTGGCCAAGTACTGCGTACATGGACAAACAGAATGGGACCAGAAATTACCTTGCTGATGGCATATAGGTCTGCATCCCATGTGTCTACTGGCTACACCCCTGCAAAACTGATGTTGGGCCATGAGTTATGCTTACCCGTTGATCTGTCAATGGGAAGACCACCTGGTGAAGAGCCGCCTACAGACACCACTGGCTATAAAAAGCACCTTTAAGAAAGGCTGGCTGAGGTACGGGTATATCATCAAGTGCGAGGAGCCCTCAAGTTTTCAGGAGAGGTGATGAAGTGCAAGTATAATACCAAGGCAAGTGAGGTGAGCTTCAAGGATGGCGATCAAGTTTGGTCATACAATCCTCAGCGAAAGAAGGAACAGTCACCGAAGGTGCAAAGCACATGGGTTGGGCCTCACACTGTGTTGGACCGCCTGTCAAACGTAACGTATCGCATTCGTCTGTGGCAGTACCATGGGCAAGGACAATACAGCTGGGGCGTCTCAAATGGATCATGCTCTCCCGCAGCCAAGGATGTTGAGGAGGACCACGGAGCTGGAGTGCAAGAGGATGGTGACAGTTTCCTACGGGAAGAAGTGAATCAGGAAGAGGACCAAAACCCCCCCGGAGTATAGGACTGTGTGGAGGAGCAAGGACGTCGTCGGAAGCGGTACGGAAGAAGACCTGATAAGTTAAAAGATTATTTAATGTATAGTTAGATGTTTCATTAGGATTAATTATGTTTGTATATACTGTGCAGTTTTTTCGGGACGACAAAGAACTAGGGAGGGGGGTGGGTTTTGCCAGTTAGGTGTTCCAGAACTTTCTTGGTATTTCCTGTTTATGGTAGGCTGGTTTCGGTACGAGTCAGAGTTGCCAGTTCGCCTGATGTTCATGAGCGTAGTTATTTTGTAACTTATGCATTAATTTTTATGCTCTTTTTCTCTATAATGTTTTATTTACGTGAATGTTCGTTAAACTATGTAATTTAATTTAAGTTTGGTAATTGATTTTGAGTGTTATTTAATATAAGAAGACTGGCATATTTTGGTTGTCTCTTATTTGGCAACACCGTCGAGTTCGTGCTAGAAGTTTCCTGAATAATGCAAGCTTATATAAGGAAGGGGATGAGACACTAGCAGTTTGAAGGTTTTAGTCAGGCCTCAGTCAGTTTGAGTGAAGTTGGGTGTAGTGAAATGAGTATATTTTCGGTACTTGTGAAGCAGTGAAGTGTTGTTGGCAAACACAAAAGTGTTGTAGAATTTTCGGTACTTGTGAAAACAGTGTTGTCAAGTATTAAGTGTAATAACAGTGAAGTGTTGTCAATTATTAAGTGCAATTGCAGTTAATGAAGTTTGTATAGCTCTAGTGCTTGTGAGAACAGTGAAGTGAAGTTGGAAAGCATTAAGTGGAGTTATTTGGAAAATAACGACAGCGAACTTTAAGAAGCCAGTGTTTATTTTCGCCTCAGCTGCTCTTGTGTGCTGTACACCTAAAGGCTGACCATAGGAATAATGATCACTGGGCAACGTCCCTTCTATGCTGAACTACCGCTGTTGGAGCCTGTGGCAGTGTGGGGACTAGGGACGCAACAGTATATACATCTTCCTATTAGGTTTGAAACAGCACATCAGTTTCAGTGGTAATTATTTTGTAATTTGATTATAAGTGAATTGCATGAGACTTATGAACATTCTAGAATGTAATATCAAATTAATACTATTATAGAAATAACCTTTATCAGTATCAAAGTGACTGTGCAGAATGTAACTAACAAACATATTTACCACTTCGCGACGAGTCTCTGAAAGGTAATTAACACTGCTTACCTTAGAGTAGATGATGTAGCTCCTAGTATAAAGTTACAAGCTGCAGTAAGTCGTGATGTATGTCTCTCTCACTGTGTACTGTGGTTATGTCTGCCTGGGCGCCTCTCTCGCCTCATATCTATGAGGCGTCAGTTTCTGCCAAACTTACCAGCTCTTGCCAGAACCTTCCCAGTGAGACGTTCGCGAGCGTGACGTCACCGAACAACTAGCGCCATGCCACGTTGAACCACGTAGATGGCTGGTGGGGATAGTGAAATCTGGAGTTAGACTCTCTCTCTCTCTCTCTCTCTCTCTCTCTCTCTCGTAATACAGGTTAGTGACCAATTATATATTTCTGGTCACTAATATTTTCAGATCTAGTTTCCTTCTCTTCTTGGATATTTTAAAAGTATACCAGCATTCGATGAAATTTGGCAGGTATGTCCTGAAAAGCACGAAAAGCCATTGTTGGATGTTAATGATAAAAAAAAAAAAATCTGGCAACATAAGACTAAACTTAGAATCCTACTGGTGGACCCTTCCTCGCACCAAACCCCTTCTTACCTAAATGATGTGTGTGTGTAACTCACCGGGTCGGTCAGGATCACTTGATGGTAGTGATCGTCAGCTTTTACCCTCCCGGAAGGGAGCTGAGAGCTCATATAGTCCGATCTATGGGCAAGGCTGTGACCTTCACACACGCACACACCCATCCCCTTGCTCAAGGGGGACAGTAACCACCCACTTCGTCAGTGAAACTTTTCGCACCCTGAGCGAGGCGCGAACTCCCGTCTACCAGATGGCAAGCGAGAACGCTACCACTGCGCCAGCGAGCGGTGTGTGTGTGCGTGTGTGTGTGTGTGTGTGTGTGTGTGTGTGTGTGTGTGTGTTAAAGAATTCACAAGTTTTCTCTACACTTTTAAATGTAAATTGAAACGGGCAAAATATCTTCCGATATTGCAATAAAATTTGAAGAGGAAGTTATTTTTCACTTTTCAGTAGACTTAATCCAAAAAATAATTAGGCGACACTTAGAGAGGTGTCCCTGTAATTTTTTTTTTTTTTTTTTTTTTTTACACCATGTACTAGTTTGCATCCTACATGTAACACCGACTCTTGTTGATCACGCTCTAGGAGAAGACTGAGAAGGAACTAAAGATAATTATTTGCGTTAAGGAGTACTTCAGTAAAGGTTTATGGCAGTGTAACGATCATAACCAATTAGTTGTGATGATGCTGAATGTTTTGTTCAGGCTAACACCAGATGCATTCATGGGCTTTGAAAGAAACCTCAAATAACCTTCTCTCAGCTTTGTTTGCACGTTTGACTAACACCAAATGATTTCCTTTCCATTCAGGAGCCAGAAATCCTCACAAGCAAAGAAGTAATAGCAGAGAAGGTGTGGAATGGCCTCTTTTGTCACTTCTCCTCTCTTGCATTTCTTATCTGCATCCTGCTATATCCACACCTTGTCATATCTATACTTTACCATAATCACACCCTGCCATATCCACACTTCACCATATCCACACCCTACCATATCAGCTTCCCATCATAAACACACCCTATAAAATTCTCACCGTCACATCCAAAACCCACCACACCTACACCCTGTCATCCACAACCTTCCAGATCCGCAGCCTACCATAATCACACACTGTTATATTCAAACCCTATCATTCCACGCCCTATCATATTCATACCCTGATCATATCCCCACTCTGTTATGTCTGCACCCTACTATTTCCTCACCGTGCTATATCCCACGCCGGATCATGTATATATTCTATCATATCCGCACTCTACCAAACCACACCATATTATTTCCATACACTATCATATCCAAACCCTATCATATCCAACCCCCCTCCCCTCCTCCCAGTGAGAGGCGACCCTCTACTATTGCACACTGCATAATGCCTACTATTATACCTCAATAAAAACTTGTTTTCCTATTTAAAAAAAAAAAAAAAGGAGATAAGCCTGGCATACCAGTGCTGACTGGAAGCCTCAGGGGCCACTTGCCAGTTGGGAGCGACTCTAGGAGGTCTCGCGCTGCCTAGAACCTGCTCTTGATGGAGGTTTATCACAATGAAAAATTTCGTTTTACTAGGCGCTTCAGAATGTTTCCAGTTGCCAGAAAACACTTTCCATTAGAAACATTTCCTCTTCCTCCTCCTCCTCCTCCTCCTCCTCACTGAAGAAAGGTGCATGGACGCTTTGGAATGGGAAAAATGTGGGAGTATGAAAAAAACTCTGTGACAATCCCCACTTAAAACCTCTTATACCCATGCTTTCTTCCATTTAGCCAGGACCCAGTTCACTGTAAAGAGTACTGATTTGGTTTAGCCTAAGTCTGAATGACTGAGGGTCGTCGAAGCCTGAAGATAAGTAATTTTGAGAACACCTGGTCGTGAGGTTAGGTCAGCTCAACAATTTTGATCTGACTTTGCTGAAATTATAGTCCAAGTGTTCAGGGTCAGGCAAGACTGAAGCAATTCAGTTTATGGAGAAACAGTCAGCTGTCAAAGTCACAAGGCAAAGTCAAATATTCGGCTTCTTGATGATTTGCAGGGCCTAAGTGTTGCACACTGTGTGACCCATTTACTTTAAATTAAATCTACAGGTCGAACATTAACCCTTGCCCCCATGACCTTGACTTTTGATAGATTATTCTTTAAATCGAATTCCTTGATCCTTGCTTTACATTGAGCCGCCAAAGCTTGGTCAAAAGCGGATGAAAACCGTTTAATTTCTCCTTGTGCTGTGACGTTGACTTTTTATTTAATGCTCCCAAAATCCGTTTCATCATGCTTGGTAGAAATCACAGCAACAAAACTTCAGTTTTTTTCTTCACAC
>JAGKTI010030740.1:0-12311 GCA_018397915.1 Birgus latro
TCTATCTATTGCCAGAAGCCTTAATCCCGTAAGGGGTGACCACAAACAAATCACATCCGTATAACCCAGCCCCCGTCATTTCACTGCCTGCTCTAAGCTCATACCCTCCTGCCTCACATACCTCTCAATTCCATCCCTCCATCTCATCTTTGGCATCCCCCTCCCACTACCCCCTTCAATCTCACTCACATACACTCTCCTCGTTAGTCTCTCGCTCACCATCCTCTTCACATGGCCAAACCACCTCAAGGTATTTCTCCTCACACTTTCTATCACATCCAAATCCACACCACAATGCTCCTTCACTTCCTCATTTGTCAGTCTGTCTCTCCATGTAACTCCACATGCTCCTCTCAAGTAACTCATTTCCAATGCTCTCTCTTGACTTGTGTCCTTCCAACAAGGCCCAAGCTTCAGTTCCATACTTTAGGGTTGGCATCACAAAACTGTCATGCAGCAACATTATTACTTCCATGCTCACTTCCCTGTTTCTTATCACTACGTTCAAAGAACGAGCAACCCTTCTTCCTTGTTGTACCCTTTCAAGCACTTCACCCTCCAAATTTTAATCCTTACTCAACACACGCACATTTTCCATTTCATCATCATCCAGCCCCACTGCACATTCAGTGACTTCATCTCTCTCGAAGGCCATAACTTTACTCTTCCCTACATTCATCTGGGTCCGCTCCTTACCCACTCTCCCAAACTCATCACCAAGCCTTGCAGCATCCCATCGTCTGTACGGTATCATCGGCAAACAACAATAAAGGAAGTTTACAATTGCTGCCCTCTCTCATTAGGGCCACTCCAACATGCACTGCCCAACGTTGTATCTCTTTTATAACCACATCCATATACATATTTAACAACATGGGAACATGACACATCACTGTTTCAATCCAACATTCAAACAGAAAAATTCACTCAATTTATTATCCACATGGACTGCAGCCTTAGTCCCCCCATACATACTCTTCACGGCATTGAACAACTTCCCACTTACTCCATATATTCTTCACATTTTCCATAATCCTTGTCTATCCACCCTGTCATATGCTTTCTCCAAATCCATGAAAGGCACATACAACTTCATTCCTTTCTCTAGAAACTTTTCTATAAAAGACCTAACAATGAATATCTGATCTACACAATCTCTTCCCTTCCTAAAACCTCCCTGTTCTTCACCAACTAATTCCTCTGTCATTTCCCTAACTCTGACAATGAGCATGCTACCATACACTTTCCTTTTACACTAAGAAGACAAATGCCTGTAAGATTACCACACACTTCTTTGCTCCTTTTCCTTTCTACAGGGGAATAATTATACCCGACTTCCTATCCTCCAGGACTTTACCTTCCTCCCAGGCCAATCTGCACATCTTCCATATCCATTCTACTACCATCTCTCCCCCATGCTCTGTCATTTCTCTAACTCTGCCAATGAGCATCCTACCATACACTTTCCTTTTACACTAAGAAGACAAATGCCTGTAAGATTACCACACACTTCTTTGCCCCTTTTCCTTTCTACAGGGGAATAATTATACCTGACTTCCTATCCTCCAGGACTTTACCTTCCTCCCAGGCCAATCTGCACATCTTCCATATCCATTCTACTACCATCTCTCCCCCATGCTTTGGCATTTCACCTAACACTCCCATTCCGGGAGTTTTCCCCATTTTGACCTTCTTCATTGATTCCACTACTTCCATCCTACTGATTTCTTTCTCTCACCTCCCTCCTCCTCCCAGCCATTCCCCAGCCGCGTATCCTCGCATCACTTTCATGCACTATGTTTAACAGTTCCTCACAGTATTCTCTCCATCTGCTCACTTTCTCTCCCTTCTCCAGTAGTAACCTACCATCTTTATCTTTCACTCCACTACTAACTTCTTTATCACCCTGTCTTACTCTCTTTACCTCTTTCCAGAACATTTTCTTACATTCCCTCCACTGTAACTCAAATTCCTTCCAAATTCCTCATCCACTCTTTTCTTCCTCTGTCTTACTAATCTTTTCACATCTCTCTTCCTCTCTGAGTATACCTCTCTTTTCCGTACTCTTTTCTCCTCTCTCTTACTAATCTTTTCACATCTCTCTTCCTCTCTGCATATACCTCTCTTTTCCATCTCTCAACTTCCTCCACACCCCTGCTTCCCATCTACACACTACATGCTTTCTTCTTTTGTGCCACAGCTTGTCTCATCTCTTCATTCCACCATGCTGTTCCTTGCAACCCCTTTCACATTCTCTCACCCCACACACCACCTCACATGCTGCACAGATTTCTTCTTTGAATATCTTGCACACACCTTCCACCTCCTCCATCTGCTCCAAATCAGATTTACACAATCGCTCCTCCACTTCTCTCTTATGTTCACCCTTTTCTTCATTCTTTTGCAACCTTTCTACCCTTCTTGGACAGACTTTTTCCTGTCCTTCTCTCCTTCTATTCCTCCACTGCATTTAAACCATGGCTTTCACTACCACCACATAGTGATCAAAAAGTCCACTCCCATAACCTCTGTATGCTCTAGCATTCAATACACACCTTCTCATTCTGTCATCCACACACACACACACACACACACACACACACACACACACACACACACACACACACACACTCTAAGACTGCCTTCTGTTCATTCAGTTCACCACACACCCTTCTCATGACTCGCTATGTATACCTGTGGATCATTTTGTGTCTGAAGAGGGTAGCTATTACCAACCCCCTCCCACCAGAAATGTCCAACAGAGCACTGCCATTCTCATTCTTTTCCAGGCACACCCCACTCACCAAGTACTCCATCCACCTTCACATTGCCTACTTTTCCATTCAAATCTCCAATTAAAAACAAACTTTTCAATGCACACCTCTGCATTCGCTCAGAACTCTTTTTTCACGCTACTTGCACAATCTTGCGTTGCAGCATACACACACACACACAATCGCCCACATTTGTATTCCTACTTTCAAACTTACCCATGCAAACTTTGAGCCAACTGATCCATACTTTCTTATATTCTCTTTCCATTTCTTGCACACAACAATACATACACCTTCTTTTGGCCTCTCATTCTCACCTACTCCAGTGCATATACTCCATCCATACTCACACTCTCACCTCTTTCTCTCTCTCTTTTTTTTTTTTTTAATGAAAGGAAGAAGGAGCCAAAGGCAATGGGCCCGCATACTGTTCCTTCAAAGAAAAAAACAAAAACAATACAAAAGAGAGCCAAATTCAAGATCCGTTCATTTTGAGATGCCTGGACACACTGCGTTTGATAGACTGGAGATCACACGAAGTAGGAAATACAGGCAGAGGAAGACAGTTCCTGAGTTGACCAGTTGCATAAATGAAGGACTGGGAGTAACGGTTAACTCTTGCATTAGAAAGCTGGACAGAAAAGGGATGAGAATTTGTTGCTAGACGGGTGCTACATGCCCGTCATAGAGGTGGAGGGATGCAAGCAGACAGTTCAGAGGAACAGTGGCCACTGAAGTAGTGACAGAAAAGAGATAAAGATGCAACAGTGTGGTGAAGAGACAGAGGCTCAAGGGAGCCAGTAATAGGAGGAGAGTTAATGAGACGAAAAGCCTCTGACTCCACCCTATTGAGAAGAGCTGTATGTGGGGAGCCTCTCCACACATGAGAGATGTACTCTAAGCAGGGGCGAATAAAACCTGTGTATAAATTCAACAACTGTGCAGGGGTAAAGAAGGGTCGGAGTCGGCTCAGCATACCTAATCTCTTGGAAGCATGTCACAAGAGATGTAATATGTTCTTTCCAAGACAAATCCCAAGCGAATGAAACCCCAAGCATGTTCAAGGATATGCAGAAACGAGATGGACATTATTAAACATTGGTGGGTACTCCTGTGGAAGATTCTGTCGGGTTGATAGGTGTAAGAACTGAGTCTTTGATGCATTAAAAACAACAAGATTATTTTTACCCCAGTCAGAGATACGAGCCAAGTCAGACATTAGGTGTGCCATAGCCTCATCCCTTGTTTGCTGAAGTAAATGCTGAGATGGATGTTGCGAGAACCGAATGGAAAGGTGAAGGGTGGAATCATCAGTGTAGGAGTGGATAGGGTTGGATATACAGCTCAGAAGGTCCTTCATGAATAAAAGGAAGAGAGTTGGTGATAGGGCAGAGCCCTGAGGAACACCACTGTTGATAGATCTAGGAGAAGAACCATGGCCGTCTACAACAGCGGCTATTGAACAACCAAAAAGAAAGCTAGAGATAAAGGCACAGATAGAAGGATAGAAACCATTAGAGGGCAGTTTGGAAATTAAAGATTTATGCCAGACTCGATCGAAAGCCTTTGAGATGTCAAGTGCAATGGCAAAGCTTTCGCCAAAGTCCCGATAGGAGGATGACCAGGAGTCTGAAAGGCAGGTGAGAAGATCGCCAGTGGAGCGTCCCTGACGGAACCCATACTAACGATCAGAAAGAAGGTTGTGACAGGAAAGGTGGTTTAAAATTTTTCTGTTAAGAATAGACTTGAATACTTTTGAGACACAGGATGTTAAAGCAATTGGACAATAGTTAGAGGGTTGGGAATGTTCACCCTTTTTTGAGACTGGCTGAATGAGTCTAAACTTCCAGCAAGAAGGAAAGGTACAAGTTGACAGACTAAGGTGAAAGAGTTTACCTAGGCAGGGTGTAAGCACAGAAGCACGGTTCTTGAGGACAACAGGAGGGACTCCATCTGGCCCATATGCCTTGTTAGTATTGAGGCCAGTGATGGCAGAAAATACATCAGCTGAAGAAATTTTAATGTCAGCCATGACGAAGTCAAAGGGGGGAAGTAATGGGGGAACAGCACCGGAATCGTCTAAGGTGGAATTGGAGGAGAAAGTCTGAGCGAAGAGATCTGTTTTATCAGTAGAAGAAATAGCTACAGAGCCATCAGAGTAGAATAGAGGAGGGAAGGATGATGAGGTAAAGTTGTAAGAAAGGTTTTTGGCAAGGTGCCAGAAGGAGCGGGAAGAATTCGAGTTGGAGAGTTGAGAACATTTAGTGTGGATGAAATTATATTTAGCAGAGCAAAGAACAGACTTAAAATGATTCCAGGCAGAAACATAGGAAAGATGTGATTCAGGGGTAGGTTGGCTCCGGTACCTTTTATAGGCCCTCTCCTTTTTGCGGACAGCATTAGAACAAGCGAGATTAAACCAAGGCTTTCTTGCATTAGACAAGGATAAAAGAAAGGAATGTATGCCTCCATGCCCGGGAGAATAACCTCCGTAATGCGTAAAGCACACGCAGATGGCTCCCGGCCATGGAGGCAATAATCATTCCAGGGAAAATCAAAGAAGTACTGCCTAAGGACCTCCCAATCCGCAGCTCCAAGGTGCCACAGACAACGTTTCTTTGGAGGGTCCATAGGCTGCATCGCAGCAGTAAGACAGGTTAAGGTAATAAGGTTATGATCGGAGGAGCCCAACGGAGAGAAAACATTAACAGTGTAAGCAGAAGGATTAGTTGTAAGGAAGAGGTCAAGTATGTTGGAGCTCTCTCCAAGGCAGTCAGGGATACGGGTAGGGTGCTGTACAAGCTGCTCTAGGACATTAATGATAGAAAAGGTGTAGGCTTGTTCACCAGGTGGATCAGGTAAAGGAGAGGTGATCCAAAGGTGGTGGTGAACATTGAAACCTCCTAGAATGGAGATTTCGGAGAAGGAGAAATGGATAGGATGTGTTCCATCGTTGCAGTAAGATAGTCGAAGAATTTTTCACAGTCGACAGAATTAGGGGATAAGTAAACAGCACAGATATATTTAGTCAAAGAATAACAGAAAAGCTAAAGCCAGAGAGTGGAGAATTCCGAAGAATCAAGTTCAGAAACACGAGAGCTAGATAAGTCGTTGCATACACATACACAACAGCCACCTTTGGCTTTGAATGGAGTACTGTACAAGTATACCCCGGTTTAATGATGCAACTGGTTAGATAAAACCCCATCGCTAGGCGAGGTATTGTATCTCAGGGTAGATATAACACGCAAGGTATAGGGATGCGTTTTTGAGTCTTGGCCCCCCCACCCCCAACCAAGTCCTGAACCCTCCTAAATGAGTCCAAAAAAATGTTTAAAGCCATCTAAATGGCCTATCAGTCATACAGGAAGCTAACCTAAACCTAAAACCAGTGCCCATCTCACTTGTACCCAGTCAAAGTCACTGGAGAATGCAATCTCCAACTCGTATTCAAACGCAGTAGAGTAGAAGCAGCAGCATTGTATACAATCACACCATCAGATGGTCCCGGGACAATTAAATAAACATCTGTTATGCTTAATAATAATGTATGAATGATGCAGAATCGTCAAAGGAGCGAACTGTTGTGACGAAGAATCGCTGATCTTTTGACGGGGAATGTGGTCGATGATGCAATCAGGGTAACCTTTTCAACAGCCCCTCTTTATTTTGCTTTTGTTACTGTTCTGGTTGCTGAGCTCCTTTATTCTCTTCTCTCTTATTTTCCAATACTTATTTAAGAATTCCTTTGTATTTTCAAAGTGTTTTCCCTTGAACAGCCTGAAAGTAAACACATGATTTATCAATCAATGATGCGATCGGGATAGCCTGTTCAAAGACCCCTCTTTATGTCGTTTTCGTTACTTTTCTGGTTGCTGAGCTCCTTTATTTTCTCCTCTCTTATTTCCAACATATATTTAGAAATTCCTTTGTACCGTTATTTTCAATGCATTTTCCCTTGAACAATCCGAATGTACACATGATTTACCAATGTCACAGTTTTTGTCAATGCACTAAATATTTACTCTCTAAGGCTATCATAATTATTAATATGTATTTTAAATTTTTACTATGTATTCCATGACAGGTTAGATGACAGTTTGATGGTCAAACAAAATATTCTTTGTTGAGTCGCCTAGTTGTCCACAGTTTTGTATCTCATCTGATGGGGGAGAATCCATACCCCAAATGACAGTGTTCACTCCACCTATGAATATAACACAATAATCTAAGTCAAAAAACAGCTTATAAATCTACCTAAACACAAAATTTAAGTCTAAAATATCAAAATCAGTAAAAAAAATCAAAACCCATCGCAAAACCACGGGTAGGCCAACAATTAGTAGGGTAGGGTGGTATTTCTGCCCCCAACACTATTCTGGGGTATCGCATCTAGGAGTATCATAAATCAGGGTTTGCCCTAATTGAGAAGGTGGAGCACGGAGTAAGCCCAGGAGTGGTGATGAAAGAGTATGGGGAAGAGAAAACCCAAGTTTACGACTTACACAAACACAAGGACAAAATCTAGACACTGAAATCGCAACCAGAGGTGGGTGCTAGTTAGTGAAAAATCTAAAATGTTGGAAAGGAAGTCTCTGAAGAAAAATGAAGTTTGAAAAATTAGACAAAGCAGTGTTCAGCTGGTACAAGCAGGAACAAGCCCAGGGCTTGCCTGTGCAAGGGCCTGAGATAAGAAGTGCTGCACTGGAGTTTGCTGAGAAACTCTGAATCGAGGACTTTGTGGCTAGTGATGGGTGGATAACAAGTAAGAAATATGACATTACTCACAGGAAAATTGTGGGTAAGAAGTGCAGTGCTGACTTTGAAAGTGCTCGGCCTTTCGTTGAGGAACTAAAGAGGATAAAAAAAAAGGAGACAGGCCTTCAGGACTGGCAAATTTATAATGCTGATGAAACACGGCATTTTTGGAAAGCCCTGCCTAACACTGCACATGCCGAGAAGAGACAGACCAGTGTGCCAGGCCACACGTGGACCAAAGCATGGGTGTCCATGCTGTTGTGCGCAAATGCCGATGGTTCACACCAACTGAGGCCAATGGTGGCAGGCAATGTGAAGCAACCATATGCAATGAGGCCCATCATGAATAGTTTGCCTGTGGACTATAACAGCAATGCTACAGGCAGGACAACCAAGTCCTGGTTTTTTGACTGCTTTGTCAAGGGGTACCAGCCGAGGGAGCACAATGTGTGGCCAGGTGAGGTTAGGGCTCTGGTGCTGCTGGGCCAAGCCCCAGCCCATCCCTCAAAGGAAGTGCTGACCACCCATGATGGGAAAATTAAGGCCATGTTCCTTCCTGCCAACACAACTTCAATCCTGCATCTCATGGACCAAGGGATCATCAAAACCTTCAAGCGGCATTACAGGAGTGTTGCTGGACATTCTGGTGGTAGAAATGGAGCCAGAGGATGCAGACAACACCAGACGGCAGTGCAAGTTGAGGCAAGGAAGAATTGCTGACCTTTTCAGTGTGACAGTAACATGGAGAGTAGTCCAGCATACTCTCCCAAACATTTCCTCTAACTATCCTATGCACTACACCACATTCACTTTACATATTACACAACGTATCCCACTACGTTACTGGGGTTGACGCCAGCAAGGGCATGCGGCCAGAAAACTTTGCCCCCGCTACCTAGTGGCGGACTTTGGGGGGAGGCTTGACAGGGGTTCCGCCGGCATAGATCATGGGTCCGGGGCGAGATGGGACTCGAACCTGTGGTAGAGGGTACAGGGCATTGCGGTTCCCAGGCTGCCGCTTCCGCTCATTAGAGAGGGGCCCGAACCTGGGAGTAGCGCCCCAGGAGGCTGCCCTATCAGTAGGTGTATAATGGCAGGGCAGTTGCAGTGCCAAGCCGCACTTGGAGGGTGTTCCTGCAGCTGTCCTGGCAGGGTGCCCCGAGGCCACTACCACAGCCACTGGTAAGCTGGTGGGCTAGGGGTCCCAGATCCATTGCCTGGACCTGGGTCTGTGCAATGGGTCGGGCCTTTGGAATATTTACCCCCCTTTATCTTACTGACTATGAACTACAAAAACAAGCACCAAAGCAAGCCTGAGGACAGCAAATCACCAAGGGGGTTTAGGGTGGGTTCTTGGAATGTGAGAAGTTTGAGAGGAAGAGCAGGGGAAGTCGCTGAGGCATTCAGCAGGAGGTGGGTGGATGTGGCATGTTTGCAGGAAGTCCGGTACAGGGGTGAATCAGCCAGAAAGATTGTTGGGAAGGATTGCTACTATAAGTTGTTTTGGCAGGGGGGAACTGACGGATATGGGGGTGTGGGTGTGTTGGCTGCAGAGAAATGGGTGGAATATGTCATGAATGTTATGAGAGTAAGTGATAGGATATTAGTAGTGAAAATTTTGATCAGGCAGAAAATTATTTAAGTTATATCGGCATATGCTCCACAGGCAGGATTGGATGACGCAGAGAAGGATAGATTTTGGGATGATTTAATATGTGTAGTGAGTGGTATGGGTGATGATGAGGTAGTGGTTCTGGGAGGGGATTTAAATGGTCATGTGGGTGAAGCAGCTCAAGATTATGAAGGAGTCCATGGAGGATGTGCATATGGTGTGAGGAATGCAGAAGGGGAAAGAATACTCGAGTTTGGGGAGGCTGTGGACATGATTCTGTGCAACACACATTTTAGGAAAAGAATCAGCCGGTTGATTACGTACGAGTCCGGGGGAAACAGTAGTCAGATAGATTATTTTCTGGTCAGGATGGTTGATAGGAGATTAGTGAGGGATGTTAAAGTTATAGGAAGCGAGGAGTGTGTGCAGCAGCACAAACTGTTGATTTGTGACATGGTGCTTAAGGAACGAGTGATGAGGAGGACATATACAGTAGGCGCGGAAAGTATTGACTTTTTTTGCCGACGTCATTCTTTTTCACGTTAAGTGAAGTAGGGTCAATACTACCCTCCCCTGTGATGCGAAATGAGCTGACGCTTTTTCAACGGGAGCTGGCACCCCTGCATGATAGGTTTGGCACCACAGGAGCAGGCTCAGTAATGTTTGGGCAGCCACAGGAGGAGGATTGTCTCTGTGTGTGATGCACCACGAGGGCATGTTTTGACTCAAATAACACAGTTATTTGGTTACCTACCACATTCTCATCATGCCTAAAGTAACCACAAGCAAGGACAAATGTGTGAAAGTGATTACTTTATACAAAGCTGGCCACAAACTCCCATTTATTGCAAATCAGATGGTGTTAGACTGAGGACAGTGCAGAGACTGGTGAAGCAGTTCAAGGACAGTGGGGAGGCCATTCCTCCCACTCCACTTCCCAAGCCTGGAAGACCTCGTAAGACAACCTTCAGGACCCGTCAGCTGATCTCAGGGCAAGTTAGCAAGGATCCAAGGCTAACAGCACGGGATTTAAAAGAAAAGAACCCACAGTTGCTGGCAGATGTGTCTGTCAGAAGTGTGCAGCAGCTGTTGCATGACGATCTGGGCTACAGGAGTTTTTGTGCTCGTAAAAAACCACTGCTAACCGCACTTCAGAAGAAAAAGAGAGTAAATTTTTGTAAGAAATATCTTGCCTGGAGTGAGGAGCAATGGAAAACTGTGCTTTGGAGTGATGAGTCAACATTTACTGTCACTGGTACCCCTTCATCACGAGTGTACTGCAAACCAGGCAGTGACCCCTTGGATCCTAAGTACACTTCCAAGTTTGTTAAATACCCAGCCTCACTCATGGCTTGGGGCTGCTTTACATATTATGGTGTTGGTGAGTTGGTAATTCTACCTGCAAATGAAAAAGTGAACCAGAACAATTATTTGGAGCTATTATGTGATGTTTTAAGTGACTCTTTTGATAAAACCAAGGCAAGAGTATTTATGCAAGATTCTGCCCCTGCACATGTTGCAAAGTCAGTGAAACAGTGGCTAACAGACTGTGAGGTTCCCTTTATTCGAGATTGGCCCGGAAACAGCCCAGATATCAATCCCATTGAGAATTTATGGGGGCACATGAAGCGGCAGCTGCGTAGTATGGACACATCATCTTTGCCTAAACTTGAGGCTGCAGTCAAGCAGCTATGGAGCAGTTTTAGTCCGTCTGTTCTGCAAAACGACGCCATCGGTCTCCCCAGATGCCTTAAGATAATAAAGGTGAAGGGGAATGCCAGTAAATACTAAATTCAATGGTGAGTGTTAATTTATTTGTTTATCCTTGCTAACCACAAGAATGTTTTCTTTTTTTAAGATGGCGTCAACACTTTCCGCGCCTACTGTATACCTAGGAGGAAAATATGGAAGCTGGGAAACCAATCTGTAAGAGATGCCTTTTATAGTAAGATGAGGAGAGTGGTGGCTGAACAGGAAGCTGTAGATAGAGGCATTAATGAACAGTATAGAGCCCTTAAGAACAACCTCTTGAGAGTTACCGATGCAATATGAAGTTGGACAAGAGGCCCACCAAGACATAAAGTAACTTGGTGGTGGGATGAGGGTGTGGAAGCTGCAGTTAAGGAGAAAAGAAGGCTTTTCCAGGAATGGAAGAATGGTGGTAACAGGAAGGAGTACTTGGCTGCCAAGCGCAGGGCTAGAGGAGAGGTACACAGGGCGAAGTCTGAGTCACAAAGACTTTTACTTGATAATCTAAATCATGGAGAAAGGAAAAATATGATTTTTAGGGTGGCAAATCAGGTGAAGAGGGATAATCGGGACATTGTAGGTGAGCAATGTGTGAAGAATGATGATGGAAAGGTAGTGGTGAACAGTGAGGATATTAAAGATGCATGGAGAGAGCATTATAGCCGACTGTTGAATGAGGAGTTTGATTGGGTTAGAGAAGGTTTGGAGCCCGCTGATCCAGTGTTTGGCCCTTGGCCTTTGATTGACGCTGCTATTGTGAGTCAGGCAATAGGCAGGATGCGAGTGGGGAAGGCGGCAGGTGTGTCTGGGTTGACTGCCGAAATGTTGAAGGCCTCAGGAGATACTGGGGTGAGGTTAGTCACTGACCTGATAAATATGATTATATATGAGTGTGTTGTCCCAGGTGATTGGCTGATGAGTGTAATTGTAAATGTGTACAAAGGAAAGGGTGATGCCCTGGAAAGGGGAAATTACAGAGGTATAAAGCTTATAGATCAGATAATGAAAGTAATGGAGAGAGTTCTAGAAGGTATGATTAGAGAAAGAGTGAATATCGATGAGATGCAGATTGGGTTTATGCCAGGCAGGGGGACCACTGATGCCATATTCATTGTTCGACAGCTTCAGGAAAAATATATTGGCAAGAAAAGGGAATTGTATTTTGTTTTTGTTGATTTGGAAAAGGCCTTTGACAGAGTCCCTAGAGAGGTGGTGAAGTGGGCAATGAGAAAGCTAGGGTTGGAAGAGTGGCTGGTTAGGGTGGTTATGGCCATGTACGTGGGTGCTCACACTCAGATAAGGGTGAATGGAGCTTTGAGTGATGAGTTTCCCGTGAATGTTGGTGTGCATCAGGGGTCAGTTTTGAGTCCCTTGTTGTTTATCATGGTGCTTGAAGCCCTCTCACGTGACTTCAGAGA
>JAGKTI010030741.1:0-12310 GCA_018397915.1 Birgus latro
TATAAATACGTGGGCTGTGGAGCTGATCACTGCTCAGTTATAGAAATGTCCCTCAACTCCTTCCCAATCCCCCAGAGATGGTGGACAGCAGGAGGAGCACATCTTATGCCTAAAGTCAATGGGGTTGACATTTCAGATGAATCTGGGATTCCAACTCACATCACCCTCATTCATATAACTCTCTTCTCTCTCCCTCCACGTCATCTTGTCTCCCCCTCCCTCCACCTCACTTCAGTCTCCCCCTCCATCCCCTCATCCTCAGTCTCCTCCTCCCTCTACCTACCTCACATATTGTAATATACCTTCCTAGTCAGACTTTCTTTCTCTGTTCTCTCCACATGGCCAAACCATCTCAGATTAATTCAAACAATTTCCAGTATATCTATATAAATACCAGAATGCTCCTTAACTTCCCTCACTTGTCTGTCTTTCTTTTCCTATACCTCCATATGATCTTCCCACTTTTGCCCTGTGTCTTTCAAACAAATTACACACTTCACTTCCATACATTAGATCTCATAGCGTTCATTTCAACTCACCAATAGCATTTGTTTAACAGGCAAGAGGTGCTCCGTGGATGTTCCAGCCTCTGCCAAAATTACACCAGCAATAGACTGATCAAGATGTGTGGCTTCCAGGTCTACCCCATAATCTCGTAACATACAACATCCCATTATCATTGCATCAGACATATTGGTCTGTCGGCAACACTCGCACTCGCACTCCACTTCGTTCTCCAGTTTTGAGGGCTCAGGGTTCATGGATGAGGTATGTAACTCAGGTGCGTACATCCTCAAGCTCAAGGGAATAGCACAATCTATGAGCATCTTGGCGAGCCTAGACACAGACAAGCTCTGTAGGGTTCGTGCTGTGCGACAAGGTACTTCTTGAACACCTGTATCCTCCATTTTGTTTGTCTCTTGGCCAATAATAT
The DNA here is from genome assembly GCA_018397915.1 of Birgus latro. Taxonomy (NCBI): domain Eukaryota; kingdom Metazoa; phylum Arthropoda; class Malacostraca; order Decapoda; family Coenobitidae; genus Birgus; species Birgus latro. The sequence goes on from JAGKTI010030741.1 coordinate 935, forward strand.
GACTAAGTCTGTACTCCTTGCATTTCACGACTCTGAAAATAAAATCCTGGGTTAGGCTAGATGTCAGCCAACACAATACTGTACAAGGTTCTGGAAGAATCTCAACATATTATTTACATCTTACACCAAAGGCTTATTTAGTCCATCCATCCATCATCCAATCCTAAGCCGCCCCATGAAGGGTGTAGGAGCCCGGGGCTAGGCAAGTTGGTCCTGGCATTTCAGATGAGAGTGACCAGCCTCACTCATCCTCTAACCACTCCTTGGATATAAACCTACACAGGCTCAATCCAATTGGAGCGCCTTAATTACCCACTAAACCACCAGGTGCCATAATTTGGTTATATGGTTACCACCCAGCATAGTAAATGGTTTCCTGGTGTACAGGAAACTACTTGGGTTGTCACTCAGTGCAGAGTCACCCATAGGCAGAAGGAAGTGGGAAGGGAGAAGGAAAGAAAGACAGAAGAGGAGGGAAGGAAGAGAGGAAAGGGCAGACACCCAAAGCTGCACTACATCAAGTGAGTGGATGGTGGGTGCCCCCACCTACCACCAATATAAATATACCTGTATATACTGGAAAATAAAATCCTTACTCAGACAATGCATTTTTCCAACCTAAGGATGAAAAACCTCTCCTACTGAAGGAGTTAATGAGGATTACAGAAATATTACCGTACATATCCTTAGCATTTCCCACTAGTGATCAGCCTTGAAGCTCTGAAAATATTCCATCCATCCAACCATCATCCAATCCTGTATCGCCCCACAGAGAAGCGAAGGAGCCCGGGGCTAGGCAAGGTGGTGACATTTAAGATGAGAGTGACCAGCCTCACTCATCCCTGAGTGGCACTACGTGAGCAACAAACCCCAACCACCCCCTGGATTTAAACCTTCACTGGCTCAATCCAATTGGAGTGCCTCAATTACTCACTAAACCACCAGGCGCCAAAACTTGGTTATATGGTTGCCACCCAGTGTAGTAAATGGTTTCCTGGTGTAAAGGAAACCATTTGGCTTGTCACTCAGTGTATAGTCACCCACAGGCAGAAGGACAAGGAAAGAATGAAGGAAAGAAAGACAGACGAGGGAGTGTAAAGTCACCCATAGGCAGAAGGACAAGGAAAGAATGAAGGAAATAAAGACAGAAGAGGATTGAAGGAAAGAAGGATGGAGGAGAGGAAAGGGCAGACACTTGAGAGCAGCACTACATCAAGTGAGTGGATGGTAAGTGCCCCCACCTACCACAACTAAAAAATTATCCTCATATAATGTCTCTAAGACTCCTATCATCCTATGACTCACTCAGCAGCAAAAAAAATCTTCTGACATCAGCTGGAATTGATCACTTAAGAGTTGTTCTAATCACAACAAGATCTAATGGGAACCCCATTAATAGTCTGGTTCAAATGACCCAATCTCAGATTAATAAAACCAACTGGAAACAAGATGAACGGAACACAACAATAGAAATTATCTCACTTTGAGATGGTTAATGACGACAGGACAGAATGCTCTTATTTTACGATATGGATGCACTTGAAAAAAACAAAACTCATAGCGATTTACTGTATATCGAGTTAGTTATAACATGGGTTCAATGGGGGTTTGTTTTTGACCAAGGGTCACTCACCAAACAAAGTCTAAAAATAAGTTTCCTTCTCGCCTAACTGGTAGTTATTTCACTTCACTTGCTGCTTACTGCCAAAAATAGGTCTAAAGACAAGTTTCTAACTCATCTAAATCAGTTGTTATTTCACTTCACTGCACTTCAATTGCTGCCTGAACTCCAACACCACACTACTGTTATATCATTAACACATCCAACTGTGACAAGTTTAAAGTCATCTACAATGAATGACAGTAAGCTTGCATATCAACAACTGTATAAGCAAACATGGTACAGTAACTGTACATCAACCAGCAAGGTTTAACACGGGATCATAATGACTGTCTATCTATCTATTGCCAGACGCCTCAATCCCCCACGGGGTGGCCACGAACAAATCGCCTCCATGTCGCTCTGTCCCCCGCCATTGCACTACCACGCTCCCAACTCACACCCCACTCTCTCATGTACCTCTCCACTCCATCCCTCCATCTCATCCTCGGCCTCCCCCTCCCTCTCCCCCCCCTCCACCTCACTCACATACACTCTCCTCGCCAGTCTTTAACTCTCCACATGCCCAAACCGACTTAACGTGTTTCTCCTAACACTTCCTATCACGTCCTCAACCACACCACAACACTCCTTCACTTCCTCATTTGTTAGTCTGTCTCTCCATGTGACTCCACATGCTCCTCTCAAATAACTCATTTCCACTGCTCTCACTCTTGACTTCTGTCATTCCAAAAGGGTCCAAACTTCACTTCCATATGTTAGAGTTGGTATCACAATACTGTCATGTAACAACTTTTTCGCTTCCATGCTCACCTCCCTGTTTCTTATCACTGCTTTCAACGAAGCAGCAACCTTCCTTCCCTGCTGCACCCTTTCAAGCACTTCACCCTCCAGACTTTCATCCTTACTCATCACACTACCCAAGTACTTAAATGCACTCACATTCTCCATATCCTCCCCATCCAATCTCACTGTACATTCACGCCTTCACTTCTCTCGAAGACCATCTCTTTACTCTTCCCTACATTCACCTTTAGATTCCGTTTCTTACACACTCTCCCAAACTTATCTACCAAGCCTTGCAGCTCCCCTTCGTCTTCGCTCAACAACACAGTATCATCTGCAAACAACAGTACAGGGAGTTTCCAAACACTGCCCTCTCTCACTAGGGCCGCTCCAACATCCACTGACCGACCTTGCATCTCTTTTATAACCCCATCCATGTACAGCTTGAACAACCATGGAGACATGGCACACCCTTGTTTCAATCCAACCTTCAAATGAAAAGATTCACTCAGTTTGCCATCCACACACACTGCAGCCTTAGCACCCTCATACATACTCTTCACTGCCTTCAGCAACTTCCCATCCACTCCATATATTCTTAATACTTTCCACAATCCTTGTCTATCTACCCTGTCATATGTTTTCTCCAAATTCATGAAGGCTGCATACAACTTCTTTCCCTTCTCTAGAAACTTTTCCACTAAGGATCTAAGAATGAATATCTGGTCTACACAACCTCTTCCCTTCCTAAAACCTCCCTGTTCTTCTCCAACTAATTCCTCTGTTATTTCCCTAACTCTGTCAATAAGTATCCTACCATATACTTTTCCTATTACACTGAGATGGCAAATGCCCCTGTGATTACCACACACTGCTTTTTCCCCTTTTCCTTTGTACAGAGGAATAATTATACCTGACTTCCAATCCTCTGGGACTCTACCCTCCTCCCATGCCAATCTGCACACCTTCCACATCCATTCTATTACTATGTCTCCCCCATGCTCCAGCACTTCACCACACATTCCATCAATTCCTGGGGCTTTCCCCATTTTAACTTTCTTCATTGCTTCCACCACTTTCATCCTACTCTTTCTTCCTCTCTTCTCATAACCCTCCTAAGTGAAAATGCTACTGTACCATATATCGAAAAAAGGTCTTAACTTTGTCGTAATTGTATGTGCAACTCATCACATACAGGTCTAACATATAATAAATGTCCGACATCATAACATTCAGGAATCCATAGTTCACTCGACTGTATAGCAATGTCTTACCATTAGCTAGAGCAGAATACTACACTGATCCTCACCAGGGGAGTTAGTATGATGACATCATTTTTTTCTTGCTACGTACTTTCAAATATTTTTAGTCCTGCTCATGCATAACTTATCATACTGAAGGGCTTAATGAAGGTATACAATATAGGCTAATGGATACAGTTTTGCTAGAATCTAATTAGAGAGGGACACCTTCCCATGGTGGCACTGATATAACTGGATGGCTCCACTGGCTGAGAACACAAATGTCCCTCAACTCTCTCCGGGTCCCTTGAAAGAAGGATGGTGGACAGCAGAATGGCAACTTCAGTGGGCAGTTCATCAGTTCCACATCTATATCAGCCTTGGGCTAGGGCAATAAAATGCATCTAACATCAGCACATTCTGTCATTCTGAAAATAAAATCCTAAACCAAACAAATCCCCTGTAATATGACAATTTTAAGGGGGTTTAGTTAGGTTATCTCATTTTAATGTAGCTAGATGTGATAATGTACAGACTAGGAGCTGGAGAATCCCTCTCTCCTTAGACTTACCAATGAACCTATAAATAAATGACAAGTTCACTGATGATCTAAACAGATCCTTCTGCCCACTTCCACTTCCACACCCAATATAAATCAATAATACTGTCTTCCTTTGATAATGTTTACAAAAGCAGCACACTTAACATTTCCTGGGAACATGTTCCAGTCATGTATAGTGTAATATTACGAATAACAATGCTTTCTGAAAGTGATTTATTACATCTTTCGAAGAGTTGCTTTGAGTGACCTGATACTTGCGCTGGTACAGTGGACTTGCCATTTACACATTCATTGTTTGCACTTCATCTTCTCCACACCAACTCCAATTACTGCACATTCAGTGTTTACATGGAAATTTTCAGTCTACCCAATTCTGAGGCATATGAGGCCTAGCCTCAGCCTTCAAGAGGTAAAGACACCCCCACCTCTAGCCCCTCAGCCTCAGATCCCCCCCTCCCAACACAACTTGGTCATCACTACTACAGTCTCAAAATGAGTTTAAATTCCACTGTTATTACCAATAATCTTGTACAGTACAGCCAATCACCTCTATTACAGTCTCATGGTGAAAGTAAATTCTAATGTTACTGCCTTTATTCTTGTAACTATCTATATACAGTACTGCCAGATGCATTAGTCCCATAAGGGGTGGCCACAAACTAATCACCTCCATGTCACCCTGTCCCCCACCATTTCACTGCCCTGTTCCCAGCTCACACCTTCCTCTCTCATATATATGTCCACTCCATCACTCCATCTCATCCTTGGCCTTCCCCTTCCTCTCCCCCTCAGTTTCTTGCTCTCCATCCTCTCTACATGGCCAAACCACCTCAATGTGTTTCTCCTAATGCTTTCTATCACATCCACACCACAATGCTTCTTCACTTCCTCATTTGTCAGTCTGTCTCTCCATGTGATTCCACAAGCTCCTCTCAAATATCTCATTTCCACTGCTCTCACTCTCAACTTGTGTCTCTCCAACAAGGTCCAAGCTTCACTTCCATACATTAGAGATGGTATCACAATACTGTCATGCAGAAACTTTTTCACATCCATGTTCACTTCCCTGTTTCTTATCACTGCTTTCAAAGAACCAGCAACCTTTCTTCTTTGCTGTACCCTTTCAAGCACTTCACCCTCCAAACTTCCATCCTTACCTGTCACACTACATAAGTACTTAAACGCACTCACATTTTCCATTCCTCCCCTTCAGTGATTTCATTTCTCTTGAAGACCATAACTATACTCTTCCCTGCATTCACCTTTTGATTCTGTTTCTTACACACTCTCCCAAACTTATTCACCAAGCCTTGCAGCTCCCCTACATCTTCACTTAACAACACAGTTTCATCTATAAACAATAGTACAGGGAGTTTCCACACACTGTCCTCTCTCATTAGAGCCACTTCAACATCCACTGCCCTACCTTGTAGCTATCTCATTTATAACCCCATCCATAAAAAGACTGAAAACCATGGAGACATGACACATTCCTGTTTCAATTCAACATTCAAACAGAAAAATTCACTCAGTTCACTGTCCACATGCACTGCAGTCTTAGCACCCTTCACAGTATTCAGCAACTTCCCATTAACTCCATATATTCTTAATGCTTTCCACGGTCCTCGTCTATCTACCCTATCATATGCTTTCTCCAAATCCATGAAGACTGCATACACCTCCTTTCCCTTTAGAAACTTTTCCACTAAAGACCTGAGAATGAATATCTGATCTACACAACCTCTTCCCTTCCTAAAACCTCCATATTCTTCACCAACTAATTCCTCTGTTATTTCCCTAACTCTGTCAATAAATATCCTACCATATACTTTTCATATTATACTAAAAAGACAAAAGCCCCTATGATTACCATATACTACTTTTTCTCCTTTTTCTTTGTACAGGGGAATAATTATACCTGACTTTCAATCCTCTGGGACTTTACCTTCCTCCCAGGTCAAGCTGCACATCTTCCACATCCATTCTACTGCTGTACTATCTCTCCCCCATGCTTCAGCATTTCACCACACACACTCCATCAGTTCCTGAGGCTTTCCCATTTTTGACTTTCTTCATTGCTTCCACAACTTCCATCCTACTGATTTCTTCCTCTTTTCTCACATCCTTCCTTCTCCCAGCCATTATACTCGCATTATTTTCATTTTCTGTCTTCAACAATTCCTTTAAGTGTTCTCTCCATCTGCTCACTTTTTCTACCTTCTCCTCCAGTAATCTACCATTTTTATCTTTCACTCTCTGACTAACTCCCTTATCACCCAGTCTAACTCTCTTTACCTCTTTCCAGAATGTTTTCTCACATACTCTCCACTTTACACTCAAATTCCTTCCAAATTCCTCATCCACTCTCTTCTTACTCTCTCTTACTAATGTTTCCACCTCTCTCTTCCTCCCTACATATAACTCTCTCGTCCATCTCTCAACTTCCTCCATACCCGATTCTCATCCACTCACTATAGCTATGCTTTCTTCTTTTGTGCCACAGCCTCTCTCACCTCTTCATTTCACCATGCTGTTCCTTGCACCCCCTTTCATCTTCTCTTCACCCCACACACCAACTCACATGCTGCAGAGATTTCTTCTGTGAATATTTTGCATTCACCTTCCACGTCCCCCTTCTGCTCCAAATCGTATTTACCCAATCACTCCTCCACTTCTCTCTTATATTCTGCCTTTTTTCCATGCTCTTGTAACCTTTCTACCCTCCTTGTATGAAGTATTGTAACCTTTCTACCCTCCTTGTATGAACTACTTCCTCCTGTCATTCCCTTCCTCTATTCCTCCACTTCATTTGAACCTTGACTTTCATCACCACCAAATGGTGGTCAGAAAGTCCACTCCCCCAACCTCTATATGCTCTTGCATCCATTAAAAACATTCTCATTCTGTCATCCACACACATAATCAGTCAATCCCTTTTGTTCATTCAGTTCACCTCCCACACTTCTCATCACTTACCACGTACAGTATATCTGTGGATCATTTTGTGTCTGAAGAGGGTACTGGCTATCACCAACCCCCTCCCGGCACAAATGTCCACTAGAGCACAGCCATTCTCATCCACTTCTGCAGGCACACCTCACTCACCAACCATTCCATCCACCTTCACATTCCCTACTTTCCCATTCATATCCCCAATCAAAAACACTCTTTCATTCCAGCCAAACTTTTCCATGTATGCTTCCACATTTCACTCTACTTACATGATCGTCCATTGGCACATACACACACATAATTGCCCACATCTGTAGCTACAGTCAATAATTAATCTGTATGCCTTAAGATGATCATTGAGTATGAATGCATTTGGTGGTGGTACAGCTTTCAATAGGGCCATTCTGTAATAGGATTACATAAGTGAAAAATTTTCAAGATCTTCCCAACCATTAGCCATATTATAATGGACCTTTTTGGTACCATTTACATGGTCTTCATTCACACAGCTTCTCTAGCCCCCAAATTTACCACATAAGCCTACATGGCAAGGCCACTGTAGTTACACATAGCTACAACAGCACCTCACTATACAATGAACCAGCACAGTATCCAATGAATCGACTGCATGACGATACACAACAAAATTCTCACTTATATGATCAATATGATCCTGTACGCTACAAAGCCTCACTGGTCAATGTATGATCACTATTTTCACTTATATCATCAGCGACATGCAAATTAACAGTCTATCATTTGTCTGTTCCACGATGACCTTTGAACTCATCACTATCAGATGTGCTACTGTCAGGGATAATACAATATTTATGGTACTACAGTTCAGGCAAAATGTAAAGTGCTGTGAAGTGAAATAACTGTCATCCTAGATGAGCTGAAACTTGTTTTTAGATTTACTTTTGATGGTAAGCAGCAAGTGAAGAGCTATGAAGTGAAATAACTAGCTATCAGTTTGGGTGAGTTGGAAACTTGTTCTTATACTCTGCTGGGTGAATGACTCTTGGCCAAAAATGTATCCTCTGTTGGATGAGTGACTCTTGGCCAAAAACATATCCTCTTTGGGTGAGTGACTCTTGACCAAAAATGTATCCCCACTGAAATGAACCCAAGTTAAAACAGACTCAATAATTATGTTTTTTTTTTTTCAACACAAGGATCTGCAGTATTAACCATCCAGAAAACCAACCCAGCCTAATGTATCCTAACCTAAACTCAGCTAAGCTAACCTTTACCTATTTGAAACTAACCATGCATAACTTAGCTTAATCTAACATATACTACCATGAATGGAAAGGATATATATGAATTTCATAATAATTGATGATGCTTTGTTTACAAACAGGTAATGACAGGAGACAGTATATCATAAAGGCCATGGGAACAGAACGGTAAGACTGGTCAGGTATGAATAATTTGCTTCGCTTTGCTTCATTTATAAAGTCTCCAACATGATAATATGTATTGGCCTTGGTCACCTATGAGTAACTCTCCACAATATTCAATCTCTAGCAGCCAGTCAAATCCCTTTGGCTATCCCTGAGGTCACACTTTATGACCTCATTGATGAAAAACAATGTCACAACTACAAAATATTGAAAAAGGTACTAGAAGAAATCTACAAAGAAATTGAAATGACTGGTAAGTTCCTTCTGATGATGTCCCTTAACTACTTATCAATTACACAGTTAACCCTGTTATAAAACTGCCAAATATTTAAATGCCACAACTGGAATTCAGATAATTTGAAATGTTTTTTGCTTAAATTCACCATACAATGTCACTTTCCTTTGACGACACTTGTTGGAAATTAACTACGGTACTTCCCCCTCCCCTTGAGGTCATAACACCTTCAAGGGCTTCCCCCAGGGGACATATGTGACAGAAATGTCATAGAAGCAGTTTCAGCAAATGGAATGCAGTATACAGGCCTGGCATCCTTACAACCAAAGTGACACTGACAACACTGAACAGATCCAGAGTAAGGAAAATGGCAAAAATGATTCAAGGAATGTCAAATGAGTAATATGGATCAAGACTTGAGAATATTAAACTAAATAGTTGGGATGTGAGAAGACTCCACAGTGACAGTTCAAATGTATAAAATCATGTATGGGTGGAAAGTCTAAACCTAAATGATTTCTTTACCTAAATTATAAGAGTGGAGGAACCAGGGGAAATTCATACAAGATAAATAAGCCAAGACCAAGATTTAATGTTAGGAAATACTTTTCACACAAAGTTCAATTGAATAATGGTACAGACCAAAGTTACCTCGAAAGGTACAGCAGTCTCTGCCAATGCCATAAAACACCTCGTCAAAACTTGAACTAAGGCACTAAGGGGGGCACCAGATAGGTTAGCAAAGGGTTACTGCCCTAGTCATCTATTTCTATACATTTCAACAACCAGTGGTCTGGCACTGTTAAGAAATAAACAGAAAACTATCTATCTATCTATCTACTGCCAGACGCCATAATCCCATAAAGGGTGGCCATCTGACTTTGAGTTATTTGTTTTACAGGGAGGGGCACTAACCCTCCACCAACCCACTTGTTGACACGTAGGGAGCACGTATGGTTTGGTTATATGGTTACCACCCAGCGTTGTAAATGGTTCTTGGCTTACAGGAAACCATTTGGCTTGTCACTCAATGTAAAGCCACCTGTAAAAGAAGGAAAAGCAATAAGAAGTGACAGGAAAGATAGGAAAAATAGGAAGAGAGGAGGGCAGGCACAGAAAAAGAATGATAAAGGCTAAGGAAGAAGTAGGCAGCACTACATCAAGTGAGTGGATGATGGTCGCCACCACCTACCACTAAAACAGAAAACACTTCTAAATATTTAAGTTCCAGTTGTGACTTCTGGTAAATATTATCCGTAAAACTTTTCTCATGTCTATGGGTTGTTGCTATAACAACAAATCACTCCTTACTTTATGAATCACCCCTTACCTAATTAAAGTTTTCTTCAGTGAACTACCCTTTACTGTTAAATCCCCCCTTACTCAGGCCTAAATCACACAGAAAGTTATCAAATGATTTCAGCTTTATACATTATAAAATGCATAATTATTCACAATCAAGCACATCTATACCGAATGAAATAACAAGCGAATGTTAAATGAAAGTCAATCAGCCATTAGTGTTCTCAAAATCAGTAACCAAAGCAGTGTCGCTGAACTGAAGGTCGCGTCGGGCGAAATAAAAAAAAAATAAGCCTGTTGTTGAACCACTGGTGCAATATATTTCTATTTTATATACAGGTATTTCTTCCATATAGGCAATAATTATGAATTTTCTTGATTAGAAATATAATATACGCATACATTCGTAACCTGATCAGGATTATTCAATTTCCATAAATACAACATATTGTAACCCAATGGTCTCTCTTTTACCACGGCAACTTGACGTTTCATCCTCGACTGCTCTTAACCCGTCCCGACCCGACCGATTTCCAACCTCCGATACCCCCCAGCCTCGAGCATTTTTGGAAAAAAAAAATTGGCCAAAACATCCGTTCTTGGTGAGAAACAAAGGATTATGCACAAGAAAGTGGCTCCCAAGTGGTCAGAACAGGTGAGCCACCCCCGTGCAGGTCTGATAATGACGAGTCTGGCTCGCACGTTTTCTATGGTACGTAATTTTGGAAGAAACAAACACTAACACGTCTACATTTATTCATTTTGATCTAATCAACAAATAGAACAACAATATAAGGGTTTTCAGTATGATATATAGGAAAAATAAGCAGTTCCGTTGCACGAACATAGCGTGTTCGGTCACTTTCGTAACATTAAGTCGCTAAGTTTCTTGTTTCAAGATACATATAATTTTATTTACTTGAATATTACTGTTTTCATGACATTTTAGCATATTTGACTTTAAATAAATGGTTTCAGCTGTTTACATTCATTACGATGAAATTTAGCATGCTAGCGTATGCTGGCATACTCAGGGCACTCGGTATGACTCATCTTTCAACATACATAAGATTTTTTCGTTTCATATTATTCTTTCGATGCCATTATAACATTCTACAACCAATGTAAATGTTTTCACCTATTCACAATCCTTACTACGATATTTAGCGCACTGCTAGCGCATAATCACGTAGCCAGCACACTTGCTACCACTCGTGTTGCGACTCAGAATATTTTTTTGCACTTACATCATACATTTCAAGTAACAAAAC
>JAGKTI010030742.1:0-12310 GCA_018397915.1 Birgus latro
TAACTGCAGCTTCTACACCCTCATCCCACCACCAAGTTACTTTATGTCTTGGTGGGCCTCTTGTCCAACCACATATTGCATCGGTAACTCTCAAGAGGTTGTTCTTAAGGGCTCTATACTGTTCATCAACACCTCTATCTACGGCTTCCTGTTCAGCCACCACTCTACCCATCTCACTATAAAAGGCATCCCTTACTAATTGATTTCCCAGCTTCCATATTTTCCTCCTAGGTACATATGTCCTCCTTCTCATCACTCGTTCCTTAAGCACCATGTCACAAATCAACAGTTTGTGCTGCTGCACACACTCCTCGCTTCCTATAACTTTAACATCCCTCACTAATCTCCTATCAACCCTCCTGACCAGAAAATAATCTATCTGACTACTATTTCCCCCGGACTCGTACGTAATCAACCGGCTNGAGTGAAAGATGAGAATAATAGATTGCTGGTGGAGAAGAGAGAGAAATTGAGGAGATGGAAGGAACACTCTGAGGATCTGTTGAATGTAGAGAGTGAGAGATGTGCGAATATAAGTGGTTGGGGAATGGCTGGGAGAAGAGTTGAGAGGAGGGAGGAAGAGTTCAGTAGGGTGGAAGTAGTGGAAGCAATGAAGAAGATCAAGTTGGGAAAGGTCCCAGGAATTGATGGAGTGTGTGGTGAAATGCTGAAGTATGGGGGTGAGATTGTTGTGGAGTGGATATGGAAGTTGTGTAGATTGGCTTGGGAGGAGGGAAGGGTTCCAGAGGACTGGTAATCGGGTATAATTATTCCTTTGTATAAAGGAAAAGGGGAGAGAGAAGTATGTGGTAACTACAGAGGTATTTTCCTTCTTAGTGTGGCTGGAAAAATATATGGTAGAATACTTATTGATAGGGTTAGGCATATAACAGAGGAGTTAGATGGCGAAGAACAAGAGGGATTTAGGAAGGGAAAAGGGTGTGTAGATCAGATATTTGTTCTAAGATGTTTAGTGGAAAAGTATCTAGAGAAGGGAAAGAAAGTGTATGCTGCCTTCATGGACTTGGAGAAAGCTAATGACAGAATAGATAGGCAAAGTATGTGGAAGGTATCAAGAATATATGGGGTGGAGGGGAAATTCTCGAGTGCTGTGAAGAGATGTACGAAGAAGTTAGGGCTACTGTGCGAGTGGATGGTGAGCTGAGTGGGTTCTTTGATCTGAATGTGTTGTGTGATGTCTCCATGGCTTTTTAATATGTATATGGATGGGGTTGTAAAGGAGGTGCAAGGTAGAGCAGTGGATGTGGGGGTGGCTGTAGTGAATGAGGGTGAGATATGCTGATGATACAGAATTGTTGGAGTTGCAAGGTTTGGTGAATGAATTTAGGACAGTGTGTAAGAAGATGAATCTGAATGTCAATGTAAACAAGAGTAAAGTTATGGTGTTTGAGAGGAATGAAGTCACAGAATGCAAAGTGAGGTTGGATGGTGAGAATATGGAGAATGTGAGTGCATTCAAGTACTTGGGTAGTGTGATGAGTAAGGATGGAAGTTTTTGGGATGAAATACTTGAAAGGGTACAGCAGGGAAGACAGGTTGTTGGTTCACTGAAAGCGGTAATGAGAAATAGGGAGATGAGTATGGAAGTCAACAAGGCACCGCATGATAGTATCGTGATCCCTACCCTGACGTATGGAAGCGAGGCATGGTCCTTGCTAGAGGGTAACAAGTCAAGAGTGAGAGCAGTGGAAATGAGTTACTTGAGAGGAGCATGATGAGTGACATGGAGGGACAGGTTGACGAATGAAGAAATGAAGGAACGTTGTGGGGTTGATGTGGATGTGGTTGAGACACTTAGGAGAAATACACTAAGGTGGTTTGGACACGTGGAGAGAATGGAGAATGAAAGACTGACTAAGAGGGTGTATGTAGGTGAGGTGGAGGGAGGGAGAGGGAGGAGAAGATTGAGGATTAGGTGGAGGGATGGAGTTTAGGGGTATATGAGGGAGGCAGGAGTGAGCTGGGGGAAGGGTAGGCAAATGGTGGGTGACAGAGCGACTTGGAGGCGTTTTGTCTGCGTCCACCTTTTGCAGGATTAGGGCATCGGGCTATAGATAGATAGATATAACAGCATAATCACATTATAACCAATAGCAAAAATTGCAGTCATCAGATTGTAAGGATGTGCATACACCTCATGAAATGAAACACAGGCATTCTAATATCTCATGAACAATCCTTCCCAGTTCCATGTTTGCAAGCATCAAGTTTTGAGTATTATGGCAGGGTTGTGCATGCTTGTATTCTACTGGGTGGACAACTTTATTAGAGACATACTGTGGAATCTAAATAAGTAAAGAATTACATTACTGAGCAAACTTTCTGAATTTAAAGGTACTGCTCAAAATTTAAAGATTAACTTGCCTAGCCCCAGGCTCCTGGATTTCTCATGGGGCAACTTAGGATTGGATGATGGATTGATGGATGGACATCTAAACAGGTACCTGGGAGAGACTGAACTTCTCATATATCAAATACTACACCTCTGCTAAAACACTCACCAAACTGCAATGAATTCAACAAATCACGGAGAAGAATAATGGTGAAATATAAAATCAAGCACAGGAAAGCAAACTTTATTCTGAATTACGAATGCCCTGTCGGTACATAAACTGCTTATAAGACACATAAACAGCTGCTTCAGAAGCAATTTTGCAGTACATATTTAATATTTTACTAGAAAAAATACATTAATCATTTTAACCCCTTGAATCTGGTGATATACTTTGCATTTAATTCTTAATATCTCCAGACTATCTGATTCAATTTAAGGGAGTTTTTTTTTTTTTTTACTGAAGGTTAGATACAACCTTCAGTAACCCCTTCATCCCATGATGTCCTATCTAACTTAAATAAAATTGCATGATATAAGCAAGATTTAACAAGAACAAACATCACCAGATTGAAGGGGTTAATTTATTTCAATAAACTACACTACAAGAATTGACATCATATCACAATGCACACAACTTGTATGCTTAGCATATTCATCTGCAAATACTAACTTAGAACTTTACAAATAGTAAAAATTCAAGCCTTCTAAATAAAATGAGTATACTGTTGTAGAGTATAACAAATAGTCATGCAGCAAGCATGTTTTCTCATAAAAACATTGTAAGTTCCAAAACAAATCATAGCACACTCTGATACAACTGAGTTCAATGCACAAAACTATAAAAAAATCTATATATTACATGACAAAATTTTTTTTAGACTAGCTAGTGTGGGCTGCTAATCAGATAATGAAATCAACACAACTGACTGTTTGATCCACATTTCCACATTAAATTATGTATTAAAAACATATTCAATTGAGTACTGAGGTTTGAGTTAAACCAAATCTCATCAATGGCACTGGTAAGTTTGTACAAATATACTCTGAAGTGCTATACAATATACACTGTGTACTGTGATTAAACGTCAGATCAGATATTTAATACTTAACTCATGAGGAAACTCCTGAAAAAAACAATGACATACAGTTTTCAGCAGCAGACCTAAAGGAAGACAGCACATAGCTTACACTGTGGTCATTACAGTGCAAACTGATATTCTTTGTTAATCCTTGAAACAAGAAGAAAGAATGTGCAGAGGTAATGTTAATGAACACAGCAATTACTGTACTTGACTTTACAATGGAGTTTTTGAAGCATAGTGACAGTGTCTGATGATTCCTACTGGACAGAAAAAGGGCAAACTTAAAAAAACATTTAAACTACTGAATATGCTAATTTTTAACGATCTAAAAACATACTGTATACATGTGGAGACACTTGTTTCATATTTGTTACCATCTTCTGTTTATGCAATAATGTATTGCAAACAAACATATGCATACTAACACTTTTGAAAAATCAATCTAAATGTACTACACTGGATTAATTAAATGCTCTGTATTACATTACAGATGAGAAAGCTTTATTAAACAATCCATGATTCATGCAAACATAAACACTTGTTTTCAAAGATTTAACTAAGTTTAATGTAATGGCACAATGCACATTTTGGTATCATGCACATCACCCAGTAACTGCACAATATCATCATTACCATCATAATCATCACCCAGGGTCAAGACAGCAAGAAGAAAGCTGACAGAAGGAGAATTAGCAAGTCTGCCCAGTTACCATAAAAAGAAAAGAAAAAAAAATTTAATTCCTTTTACAAGCTTGGCAGAGTGCCAGAACAAGTGCCTCCACTTACACGGTTTTAAAACATAAGCAAAATTATACCTACATCAGACCAAATAGGAAGAATATCATACACCAAGTTATATTCAGCAATGTATATGGATATCATTTATTAGAGCTAAACCCAAATGTTAGGATTAATGCAAAATCTTTTAGTTTCATTGCTAAATAATGGAAGCTTGAAAAATATGTATTAAAGCTTACAAACTTTACTATAACAGTATGAACAACCTTGAAGGCAGTGGCAACTCGGTAAGCCAACATTTCAGACAATATACAGTGGGCTCGCACAGTACGCATGATCACAATGTGCAAATTGCATAGTACACGAGTGGCCAAAAATCATAACTAAAAAACTTTGAATGCACAATTTTAGCCCACAGTACGCAAGGCAGAGGCAAGGAGTGGCCCCAAACCGCTATTTTCCCAGATTACACGACCCCCCTCCCCGCACGACGTGCCCATCGTGTCTTAGAGGATCATGGGGAAGGTGCTCAGGAGGAGTCTACAGTAAGATCTCTCTAATAACGACTTCAACAATAAAGTTTTTTGGCAATAACGGTAAGTTGGAATAGATACCAAGTTTCTACAATAACATTTAGATTCACTTGAATAACGGTTATTTCGCGAATGCTAAGTTGTTGTACTGCAAATACGTCCATAACAAGATGAGAAATGAAACAGACAAACAAGAAGAGACGATGGAAATCCCGAAAATGTAAGCAGCAGCGGGGAGGAGATGAAGGATCCCCCCCNCATGGTGCAGCCAAGACGGCGGGGGCACACTTAGTGTGTTGCTGCGCCTCAGTACCCCTGCTATTTAAGTCCATCAGGCCTGTCACCTACTGTTTTTAAGGTGACTGGCCATATTTTTGTTATTTTAGTTGTATGTGTAGTATAGGTCTTAAAAATGTTCCCTTTATTATATCTCTAAGGTAAAAAAAATATCAAGGTTTGAGGGGGTCCCACCCATATGTTATTTTTCCCATAAGAGTATGTATTCACAGTACACGAAATCACAGTGTGCGAGGTTGTGGACCGTCCATCCACTTGCGCACTGTGCGAGCCCACTGTATATCCTTTTCATGACAGAAGCTGCTTTTACACTGACATACTATATAATAAATGTGCCTGATTTTGGAGTTAAACCCCTTTCATATACTATTATGTATAGTTCATCTTATTCCTGCACCTCCATGTAATTTTATTCAGCTTGGGAGATACTTTTCCAACAGAAGGGGGTTACAGACTAAAATAATCCTTTCACAACTTGCATACTCTCTTAATGTGAATAAAATCATCAGGTAATAGCATGATTAAATATAAATTCACCATCAGCATGAAATGGTAATTAGGTAACATAAAATATTATTTTTAGGGGATTCACCACTACATTAATCTTACAGATATCAATTTATGAATTTACAATAAGAACAGAATGAGGAACAAACTTGAAGAGTTTTGTATCAAGAACCATCACCAGGTACTATTCCACAAGGATTATCAAGATTAAAACTAAACCCCCATAATTGTTAAATCATTGACTATGAGGATCTAATGGGAATCTATCTTCACTTTTGCTCCTTTTCCTCTAAACAATTAACCTGCATGCAAATATTTTGACCATCCTTAAGCTTAAATCAGCATTATAATTTTTCAAAGTAATAACTCATTTCTTCAGTAAGAGTACAAAGCTATACAGTATAATAAATATTGTCCAAGACTGTTCTACTAAACTACTAATGATAGTAATACCAGTACTATTTCTACTTTGTGATTAGTTTCAGTTATTGCATTTGGTAGTACACTGTATCTTCACCAAAACAATGTGGTATTAAAAATATTTCTAAAAATTTATAAACACTTACCAATACACAATTTTGCAAATGTACGCAATGCACTATGATTGACAAAGAACTAGTTGTCAAAATCCATTTCACTTTACAAGCACATACATATGCTTTGTCTTCTATTAGATCTTTTTTTTTTTTTTAATTATCATAATTTAATACCATACAGAAAGGAAATACAGTATACTGAATACATCTTATTTGGCATCCAACTCTCACTGTCTTGTAACTGAAAATACAATACTGTATGAAACGCAAAGTCAAGCAACTGACATTATCATACATTTGATCCAACTGATGTAGCTTTCCCAGATTCAAACTTAACAGAATATAATGATTAAAGCTGGTCTGATTAACAGACAGAAAAATGAGCAACAAAACACTGTGATTCTATGGAGATGAAGCATCCAAAAGAAACACAAATACAACTTAAAAATTAGAAAATGAATATAGATAAATATAACAGTATCTTAAATGACTTCCACAAAAAGCTGCATAGTTCTTGACTTTTACATTCTTCTTTTAGTACCATAATGTACTATTTTTTGTATTATTTATATATACTCTAATAATATTGATCTTATACTTTAGACATGTAGAAATCTATTTTGAAAATACAGGGTGATTCACGAGTTTCTCCGGGAACTCTGGGAAATGCAAGCTTATGCAATTCTAAGCATAACATACTCTATAAGTATAGGTATTTAATGTAATGGTTTACAAGTGGTGAAAGTTTTAAATCTGACAGATGTGAAGTGAGGCGCCCCATCATGTTGAAAAATGATATGTCGCCGTGTCTTCAGAGGCACACCTTTAAGTAACAAGGGAAGTTCATCTCTGGTAAAATTAACATAGACATCTCCTGTAAGCCTCCCTTGAAAGATATGAGGTCCAATCAGCTGGTTGTCAATCACACCGCAACACACATTAACTGAAAAATCGGTGTTGAAAGTTCCGTTCAGCTGTCTCCTTGGGATTTTCTTTTACCACTAATGTGCATTACGAGTATTATGTGATCCACTGCGGGTAAATATGGCTTCATCAGTGTATAAAATGTACTTGCACAGCTGAGGATGATCTGCTAGCCAAGTATAGCAATAAAGTCGTTGAGCAGAATCTCCGGGTTGTAGATGCTAACCATGTTGTATGTGATATGCGTACAGACCTCCCCGCTTTAATGTCCTCCATACCTCCGCTTGTGGAACACAGTCGGGATGAAATTCTTCTTGTACTGATGCTAGGGCTGCTGTGTACAATTCCTACTATGCATTGTACTTCAACTTGCCTCTCCATGTAGACGTGGTAAAAAACTTTTGCATCTGGGCTCCTGTTTGGATATTTCCATCTGTATTCTCTTGCTGATGCTTCAGCGTTGCCATTGCAGAACCCATAGATAAAAATCATATCTGCATACTCCACGTTTGTAAAAGTGAATGGCATTGTAACGAAATGTGGGAGAAACCGTCCCTGTAATAAATAGGCCTACCACACTCGCCAGCACTTGGCGGGAACTGAGCTCTGAGTATCACTGGTAGTGCATCTTTACCATGTTTACTCCTTCAATAGTAGATTTATTTGTTACTTTAAAGTGACATACTTTTCTATGTAGAACAATTGCTTACCTGGCAACTAATGAAAGAATAGTTTCATTCAGAAAGAGAAAAACGTGCAAAATTTAAAAGAAAATTGAGTAACCTGGCAACTCAGCCAGACCGCCACCAGCCTTGCCGCCTCCCATTCACATGTCAGATTTGAAACTTTTACCACTTGTAAACCATTGCATTAAATACCTATACTTATAGAGGATTTTATTCTTAGAATTGCATAAGCCTGCATTTCCCAGAGTTTCCGGAGAAACTCGTGAATCACCCTGTATATATATACGTTTCGTTTCGTTTTTTGAAGGCTGCAACATGCTTGCATGCGTCGGCCTTTTTGGATTGGAGCGTGTAGCATTTTATGACTGGATGCCCTTACTGATGTCTACCAATGACCCTTGGGTGGATTCGATCCTCCGACCCTACAGCCAGAGCGGAGCGCTCTAACCCACTGAGCCATGGCTGCTACCTGTATTTCAATTCAAATAAGTGGGAGATGTGATATTTACTGTCCTTCATTACTATCACACCAACAACAACAAAGCATCTTTTTTGTACACTCACTGTCATGAGCACAGTTATGATATCAGTGGTGTATAATTTCTTGACAGTAAAACTACCTTTACATGGCATTAAAATATTAATAATAATAATGATAAAATATGTAGCAGCAAATAAATGTAGAGTATACCTAGATGATAATTATTGTGATAATAATCACCATTAAATAATTATGGAATGGAAAACATTCTTGACAATGAATGATGCCATATTATTGTAAAACCTATTTATCATTAACATGATTAACTATAAGAAGAAGTAAAACACATTAAAAAAACAGACAAATATCAGAATACTACAGAAGGTAATGATGCATATAATCAAAGATTTGCTGTCCACAAACATGTGTAGTAAACAAGTATAAGTATTTGTTCTGTTTCAATGGTATGTAAAAAAGCAACATGAATCTACATGCTGGTTAAACATACACTTCAGAAAGTTAGTAGCACCACTATGCTTATTTGACTACAGTACATTCAAACACAGCTGCAATTCCTATGTTAACTCACTAATAAAGTTTACAGTATTAATGGCCCTACCACATTATACCTGTGATAAAAAATGAGTAATATAAAAAGAGAATATACACTTGTTCTGAGTAAAGGTAATAGTTTCATACTATGAATGTATGAGTTTCCCTCACTCTGAGACAAAAGTGAATGGAATACAAAATAATAACCTAAGATCTACACAGGCCACTGATAAAATGTAAATGAAGTATCAATACTGGCACAGAACTACAGGGAAAAACTTATCAGGAATTACAAACCTGTCATTATCAAAACTGTCAAAAATAATTAAACTTCTGATCTATTTTCATCTGCCTATTCAGATCAATATCACTTGTGAATATTTATTGTATCTGCATATTTGGCACTGAGAAAAGCTGGAGTGAACTCACCATCCAAGCAAAAATGCAAATTTTGTATCACTGTTTTCTATTACTTGTGCTCTATTTTACGAGAAGGAATGACTTGTTTAGTTCACCACTACCATAGCTACTGAGATTCAATGCTGCATCAAGGAGTCCAAAACTTGTAGGCTTCAAATGTACAGTCTTCAAACCTCATTTTCTTTAACTCTGAGTATTGCTTAGTTTGCCTTGCTTTTCTCAATGCCTTCTATTAAGGCCCCTAATTAATATTCACTATCACTCATAAATGGACTACAAGTTCAGGAGAATTCCCTGGTTCTCCCATTTGCATACAGCAACAATCTGCCACTGCCTGTTAAGTATGTCTTACATAAACAAGCAAAAAGTGGAGAAAATGTGAAACTTGCAAGTTTGCATATTGGTATCTAGCGGTACATTACATTAAACATATAACACAATAGACGACAAGCTGAAACACGTATAAACGAGTGGCAAAGCTGTTCCACTTTGTTTCCACTGAGGACATAATCAGATCTTACTCTTTCCTCCCTTTGTTTGACTTACGATGCTACACCTTTAATTTTAAGAGGCTCGACAAGGCATGCCAGCAACTGAATCACTGTACCATGTTACAGCAACATGAAGAGGTTGCTAGCCACTTAGTAAGAAACATATCAGTTGACAGAATAAACAGTGCATATCTGAGTGACAACTAATGATTAAAAATATGTTTGTGTAAAATAATACAGTTGAGTCGCATAAAACGCGTGTTTCTAAACCCCACAGTTTTCCAATCCATGGCATCGTTCCCACTCAGAACTAAAAGTAGCAGAAACTGTGGTTATATGCTTAAAGCGTGGACTTTTGGCACCAAAGTGATGCATTTCCGGTGAGATTTCCATGGCGAGTGTCACTTCCGCAAACCATGGACATCAGTCATTCACAGTCATGCGTGACAAGCAGTGACAAGCCAATCATAATCCTTCCCTGCAGTGGACTTTGAGGGGTTCCTGAGGGAGGCTGAGGAGGAAGAAGCAGGGTTGAGGCAGTGGCAGCATTAGGCATCACCACACTCGCCTCATGCTGAGAGGCCCTAGTTTGCCTCTAGCCTCGGAACCCCGACCCCCACCCCTTCCACTTAAGCACTGTCGTCGGTCAGAGTCAGGTATGACCCTTTAATATTGTTTATTTTAGTTTAATATTCTTTATTCCCAGTAATACATGCACTGAATAATTATCTGAGTCTGTGCTAGTGCTTGCTGGTGAGTAGGTGGGTGTAGGTAAGGTGGTATGTGGCAACTTGGCCAAGAGGCCAGAACCATAAATAATTTTTCCCATAAGTTATGTTATTTAGAAACCGCGGAATTTCTAAAGTGCGGCAGTGGTCCAGAACCATATTGCTGCAGTTTAGATGACTCGACTGTATAACATCAAGTTCACCAAAACTAAAAAATAGCACACTCTCTACAAAGAAAATCCATTTACTGAATTTGAGCTTTAAAAATTTCTTTGACCCAACCAAACAATGTTATACATCATATATGATATTTTAGCTAATGTAGCTAGGCCTAACTAACCAACTCAATTCCATATCTGATCAGTCTGGCATTATGTAAACACCTCCAACCCTGCTCTGTCATGTGCTTACTGTAGTTAATTTATTCTTATGGTACTGTACTCCAATACATCACTGACTTAAAATTTTTGGTAATTTACCATACTGTATATCAATGTATAAGATACTGATACGTGAGTGTATGTGCATGAGGTGCAGGGGGGGGGAGAGGGAGGGGGAGGCCAAGCATGAGATGGAGTGGAGAGCTATATGAGTGAGGGGTGTGTGGGCTGGAAGCAGAGCAGTGAAATGCAGGGGAAAGGGTGACATGGAGGTGATTTGCTTGCGGCCACCCCTTATGGGATTAAGGCATCCAGCAATAGACAGACAGATACAGGGCCAGGTGTTATAACAAACCTGGCTTTATAAATTATGATGACTATTAACCCGTCCAGTCCCGACCGGTTTTTTACCCAGCCTACCCCCAGGTCCCGACCGATTTTCGACTTTTATTTTGGCTGAAACCTTCGCTTTTGGTGAGAAACATCGGAAATTCATAGAGAAATTGCGATCCTGAGGTAAAAAAATGTTGATAAAGGTGTCACTCAACCTTACATTTTCCTTCTTTTCAGGGTACCTGGCTAAAGAAAACAAACTATGGAAGGGTTAACTAATTCAAGCTACTTTAAATTACATATTTATTTATGTATTTGGTACGAATTTATGTGTAGTACAAGTCTATATTGGTTTTCACAGAAAAATATAGGCGTTTATAAGCATTGTTCACTTACCCAAAACCCCAGTATATGGCACCTTCCTTTACGACATTACCACCTCATCACTTCTGTTTGTTTCAACCTCTAGCTTCTTTGTTTCTTTGTCCTCCACCTCAGGAATCACTTTCACTGTGAATTTCGTCATTGGGGAGACTGTGGGGCAATATACCTTTACTGGATAAGTTACTGCTAACAGGTGAATTGCCCAGTGTTGGGGGGAAGAGGGGGTTAGGCGGGGCCAGGCAGTATCCTCGCTTGACAGCAGGTAGAGGAAGGTCTTCCACATATGCCTACCAAAAATCACCCAGGAATGTTGAAAAATGTGCACACAATGGGCCTTGGAACTGAACTGCGTGATATACGATGCACATCGTTGGGTCTGTCCGCAGAAAAAAGTAGCAGTGTGCATCTTACATCGGTGGGACTCGGCGGGTTAATCATCAGAATGAACAAATTTGTAAATTTAATGATGCACTCTTACCAGAATCAGTTTGACAAAAGGGTTTAAAGGGCTGAGAATTCATCTCCCAAGGGGGGGGGGGATGAACATTATGCAGTAAAAACTCACACCTTAGTCAATACCCTGTACAGAAGCAGTGCTACTAACACTCCTATTCAACACTATTGACCTCAGAAACCACTGCTGCACTCTGGCTAACTTTTCACTCCCTCAGCATTCAATCTACTCTCCTTCAATTTGTCAGCCTTCTTCTCAGTTTGTTCCAAAGTCCCTCCAAAGTAAACCTACCATGTCCTCTCCCACACTATCAAGCTAGTGGTCAAACTATATAATTCAGTAACACGAATTACTGCCAGCAAGAGTATCCAAGCACAGTGTGACTGTGAATCCCCACTCCACAATGAGAGACCATAACACCCATAGGG